>SKCR01039274.1:0-69682 GCA_019454045.1 Zanthoxylum bungeanum | reverse complement strand
TGTTAAAATACATTTTACTTTATTATTTTTCCAATCGAAGTTTCAAATGTATATTAATTTTCACTTTTTTGGTGGAAGATTGATAAATTTTTGCAAGGTTTCAAGTGAAAATGATGCACTTTTGAAATATCGGATGGAAAAATATATATTTTACAATATTAGATGAAAAATGATAATTTAAAAAGTGTTTTAATATTTTCTATTTTTCAGCACTAACAAAATTGCTCCAGCTTTGCAAAATACCAGTCCAATTGCTTCAAGTTCTTCGAGACTTATTACAACTCAATTGAACTTGTTTTGTTACGGAAATTACCAACAAAAATGGAACTAACAATAGGGTTTCACTTCTTTTCATCATCACCATGCAGCCGTTTGGCATCATATGCTCAAACTAGTATATTTTTTAGGTAATTAAATCTAAAAAGGGAAATTATCTGGTTTCCATCCTAAAATAGAGAAAGTCATAAATTGTTAAAATACGTTTTACTTTATTATTTTTCCAATCGAAGTTTCAAATGTATATTAATTTTCACTTTTTTGGTGGAAGATTGATAAATTTTTGCAAGGTTTCAAGTGAAAATGATGCACTTTTGAAATATCGGATGGAAAAATATATATTTTACAATATTAGATGAAAAATGATAATTTAAAAAGTGTTTTAATATTTTCTATTTTTCAGCACTAACAAAATTGCTCCAGCTTTGCAAAATACCAGTCCAATTGCTTCAAGTTCTTCGAGACTTATTACAACTCAATTGAACTTGTTTTGTTACGGAAATTACCAACAAAAATGGAACTAACAATAGGGTTTCACTTCTTTTCATCATCACCATGCAGCCGTTTGGCATCATATGCTCAAACTAGTATATTTTTTAGGTAATAAAAAAAAAAAAAGGGAAATTATCTGGTTTCCATCCTAAAATAGAGAAAGTCATAAATTGTTAAAATACGTTTTACTTTATTATTTTTCCAATCGAAGTTTCAAATGTGTATTAATTTTCACTTTTTTGGTGGAAGGTTGATAAATTTTTGCAAGGTTTCAAGTGAAAATGATGCACTTTTATAATATCGGATGGAAAAATATATGTTTTACAATATTGGATGAAAAATGATAATTTAAAAAGTGTTTTAGTATTTTCTATTTTTCTCTATCATTATGATACAAAATTGAATAATTCCTCTCTAAGAAAGGCAAGATTATATGAAGAAAATGAAGTCATCAAATCAATTTCCCCCCAACCATAACTCAAACTTTGACTGCCCAATTTACCAAATACTCCATGGTCTTCTATGACATATTTTTGGCACCTAAAGTCAATGGAGGGGACAGACTCTTATACATGGTAAATAATTAAATATTTTTAATTATAAAATATAATTATTTATATAATAAATTTTTTATTTTTATAATTTTTTATAATAAAAAAATCGGGCCTGGACTTAAAATAAATAATTACATATTTTTAATTATAAAATATATATATTTATATAATAATTTTTTTTTTTATATAATTTTTTATAATAAATAAATGGGGCCCAGGAAAAGCCCTTCCCGGGCCCATTGCCATCCCTACAGACTCTACATAATATTAAATCTTTAGTCAATATTTTTTTCCTTTTAGGTATATATATTGTCCTGACCACGATGTCAATAATTTTATGCAAGCATTTAATTTAATCCATACAATCGACCTACCCAAGTTTAGTCAAGCTATTTCAGGACACGAAACAAGAAGTCAATTATACTATATTCGTTTATAGATGAATAGTCTAACTTATAAGATTTTCTATATTGTGAACTCTGAAAATGATTCAATATATATATAATTTTATTCTATTTATTTATTTTTTACAAAAAAATCTGTTTATACGAACTCGTGATTGCGGGACACCTTACATTTACTAATTTTTCTTTTGCATAACATGGGTTGTATGGAAAAAGCATGAGAGGCCATAGGGGACACGAATACAATTCTTAGTAAGTTTTCTTGACTTCCAATCAATTTGTTGAGATATATTTCTTTTTCCAGGCACCAGTGAATAAAAAAAATCCAATTCCCATTTTGATGTTGATAGGAATTTCCAGATGAGGCAGCATCATTCGGTACAAGGAATCACTTCGTGAAGCATCTAATTTATTACTTTCAATCTTCTATAATATTTTTCCAATGTTCTTTTCCCACTTACAATGTGAATAGGGGAGAACATATGTCGAGTTTTGTCAATTTTTATTCGATCCAATCGGATCAGGTGAAGGCAAAAAAAACTAAATCCCAAATACAAATTAGGAAGAAGAGAACCGCGTCGGATTAGGAAAATTTGAATGATCAAAATTTAAATTAAACTATTTATTTCTATTTAAAAATTTAAGTATTCTAGGTCGAATCAGTTGTGTTTATCCTCATCCCTAGCATATACATAAAAGGTTGTGTTGACGACTGTTTTTCTAAACGGGACATAGTCCAGTCCTGAGCCGATCTGACATAGAGAGGTCTTGAGAGAAAGATTCCGACCCTAAGCTATCTGAGTCACTTGACCGCAAGGGAATGATCCTCCTTGCTCCAACACACAACAATAGGGCCTCAACAGGACATAACCTAGCCCCGAGCCAATCTGACAGAGAGAGGCTTTGGAGGAAAGATTCCGACCCCAAGCTATCTAAGTCACTTGACCGCAAGTGAATGAACCCTCCTTACACCAACACAGAACAATAGGACCTCGACCGGGAAGTAACCCAGCCCCCAACTAATCTGACAAAGAGAGGCATTGAGGGAAGATTCTGACCCCAAACCATCTAAGTCACTTGACTGCAAGGGAATGAACCATTCTTATGCCAACACACATCAATAAGGCATCAGCGGAACGTAACCCAACCCCCAGCCGATTAGAATATTTGGCCACAAATGAATGATCCCTCCTTGTGCCAATCACAATACCGAGGGAGCTTGGCCCTCATGGTGCTATTTCAGCACATAATAATAAGGTTTCGGCGGAACAAATCCAGCCCCGAGTCTAGATAAATACTCGGCCACATGTGAATATTTCCTCTGTGCCAATAAAGTAATATGGCCTCGGCGGAACGAATGTAGCCCTGAGACATTCAAATTAGAAAGACTTCGATGGAAGATTTTCAACTTCAGCTCGTTCCCACAGACACGAGTGATAGCGTCCCAAACCAGGCTGCACAAAAAAAAACGACAAGTATAACGGGGTGACATATCACACATTCCGCACCTACCCAAAAACATCGAGGTAACTGATACATTAAAATATTTTACAAACCACTTTCCTAACCTTGCCTTGGATCTCCATTAGCAAGATGTACCTTTTAACATGAGACTTATGGTATGCATTACCCTCGTAAATGTCAATCGTGGGCGTTTAGAACCTCCTCGGAAACTCCACCTCCAACACCTCCGTGGTGAAAATGGATGCTATCTCTATATCCTGGTCACCCCAAACACCTCTTCGCGTGCTCTTCTCCCACTTCTTCACCTTCTATTGAAACCCGTTCCTTAAGTGGTCTCGGTATCCCCTGCCTTTGATTTGAGGCTTCCTTATAATCTCATTTCCTAATGTGGTGTCGCCTTCCACGTGGGGCTCTATGCCCTTGCTTCTCATAATGCCCAATATCGTTCTCCCTCAAGCAAAGGCTATTATTGGATGATTCGGGCGTTCATTCATCGACATATCTCCCTCGAACCTCTTATGATAGTGCTTCACTGGCTATGAACACGGATCTCAATCTAGGTGGTTTCCTCTATCTAACTGTAACACCCCGCCAGAGACAGGATGCTACCGGCAGGAGATATGATTTATCCATCTCCATAAGTCCCCCAATTTATAGAAAAACAGACATGATGTATCTTAAAATTGGACAACCTAGATCACAGTCCAGCATCAAAATGGAACTTGAGAAGACATCAAATATACAAAAGGACCCCAAGTCCACACTAAACACATCAAACTAAAAATCAACACTTAAGGGCTCCATGCCCACAACATCATATGCAATCAAAACTTTTACTTAATAATACAAAATAATGTGCTCAGCACGACAAATAACATATTAATCATAGACCCTAAACTTCTAAGACTTCTCTCATGACTCTTGCGAGGGTGAGTGCAACTTGGGTGAGCCGACTTCTTGAGCATGAATTTCAAAGCTGAAGTGTCGACCCATCCGGTAGCCAACATGCAAAACTAGCAAATGGGTTTGGTGTGAGTTAAGAAAATTCAGTAAGTAACCACGCTCTTAATATAAATAGAACATACAAGTCAAACACAATAAAAGCTTTTCAGAATTATCAAGTTATTACGAGCTCAGAATTATCAACTTAAGTTTTTATTCCTCATTCTTTACATATGCCAAATCCTCATATTTACATATTATAATGACCCCAAATATTTTTAAGTCCAGCTAGGGACGTAGCAAAGGGACACAAGGAAATTTCTTTTTCAGACATTAATAAATAATTCTCGGGATCAACTTAGAGACAATAGACATCTACTTAAATATGGGCCTAATGAGTTTAACTTAAATTGACCCCAAATTTCTTTCTTCCATTAGCAAGGCCCAACAAAAAAAAATTTGAAAAAAGGCCCAACAATCTACTTATCCTAGACTTATATAGAAATTTAGTTAAGTAAATGGTGATGGAACAAAATGAAAATTCTTCAAATTTTTTTGTCTTTGGCCGTGAGTTGTGAGAGAGGAGATGAAGAGAGGGTTTGCAATCTCTAAGAAAATTTCTAAGCTCAACAAGAGTAATCCATCCCAAGTTTAACTCAAGAAGAAAAAAAAAGGAAGATTAAGGACATTGTTAGTGAAGAGGGAAGTTGAATAGAGATAAGAAACACTTGACCCAAATTCTTGAGTTGTGAGTTATGAGGTTTGGTTGTTGGTAGTATGTGTGGATTGGTAGTATTATGATTATTGATGGTTGTTGGATTTAGAAACTCATGTTTGGGAAACTTTTGATATCTTATCCTAGTTAGAGCATTAAGTAGGAATGGTGAGATTTGATGGTGTTGGGATGTTAGATGTATGATATAATGATAAATTAGATGTTGTATTTGCTTGTGATTACATTGAAATAAGATTTGGGGTTAACCATGAAAGGAATGAAAAATCTAGGTCTTGAAAATAGCCTCACGTCGTGACACGGGAAGCTTCGCGTTACGACGCGCAACGAAGCAAAACCCTAGGATTTGGACCTGATGAGGTTGCGTCGTGACACAAATGGGTCGGTGTCGTGACGTGTACCAAAACTAGAGCCTTTGCTTTAGCCAAAGTCACGACGCGTGCCTCCCAGAGTCGCAATGCACATTCGCTTCGTGGTGTGAATCACTATGCATCGCGACGCGTGACTAAGAGTTTAATTTTATTTATTTATTTTACACTTCATTCAAAGGGGTAGAAGACATTCTAAGGGACCCGTATCAAGATTAAAACACTTATACACAACACTTATGAGGGGATAATTCAACTAGATTAAGTGACTTAATTTAACTAGATTAAGTGACTTAATTTAATTTCGAGCCATGTTTTTGTAACTTATGTTCTAACTAAGTTTATTCCAAATAGATACTCGATAGGAGAAGCGTTCTCCCCCAGCGACGTAAAGCAGATTTGACCGAACTTTAAATCAGTGAGTGGATACGTTTTCTTTCAAGTTGACTTATATTTACTTTTTGTTGGTCAAGATTTATTTTAAATGTTTTAGGGCATTAGTGTTGGACAATTATGACCCATAGCATCACTATTTGTCCAGAACATTGTGTTATTGTACAAATTAACTATGTGACAAATGAAATTGCTCTTTTATCATTTGTAATTTGATTACCGAGATATATAAATGATAAAAGTCCATATGATTAGTTCCGGATTAATAAGATATGAGACATTATTAATCCACTAAGGTTTAATCATTAAAATATCCCTAGTCGTAGTATTATCGAGATTGGACATCGATAATGCGGAATAGACTAGTATTGGATTTGTGCACGTTGTGGGAGCATAACAACATAGTTCTCATATAGTTGGGTATTGGATACTCATGTAAGTGTAATAGGAGTTTTGTTTACCGATGGTATGGAAACAGCTTCGCTCTGGATAGACCCCTCGGAATTCCATTGGTAGTATGATTATGTGTCTATGGAAGTCCGAATCAGGGTTGTTGTATTTGGTCTTAACCTGAGACTTGCATCGCTAACATTTGCGACAATCAATATACTTTGGTTTTGGTCGTCCAGGGCTTTAACAAGTTCTGTGTACGCCTCTTCTAGGTATACAGAGAATCGTAATGTATTGGGTGTGATGTCAAGATGGAAGTATCACTTCAGTCATATGGAGATGATGATCACGCAGGATACGGAACTAGTACTCTTATGTACTGCAGTCATCGGGATAATATGACTAGGTCATATTTATTCGATTATAGAGACTAGTTACCAGAGATCCGATATATGCTTCGTACGGGGCATACACAATTCCAGCCCCAGACCTAGCATGTGACATCCGATACTGGATCGAAATACGCAATACTACGTATACTACGACTGATACAGATTATATATTCTTTTAAGAATATTTCTGGAGAATTGGGTAGGCGCGGTGCTTTGCCAGAAGCCAACCATGTCTTGTAAATCAGTAAAAACGTAGTACTAGGTACGTACGTGTTCGGATAGTCCGACGACCGGATTTACTGCCAACATATCCAGGGATATCATGGGTCGCTTCCTGAAGATTCACCGATGACGTATGACTCAGACATAATTAATCTGGGATTAATTATAAGAGAGAGAAAATTAATCTAGGATTAATTACGGATAAATATTATCTGGGATAAAATACTATTAATAGAGAAAGAACGATTAATTTGGAATTAATCGATAAAATAATATATTCGATATATTAAACGAAATTAGATTTCGATGCGGAATTAAAATTAGATTTTAATTCGGGCGAACGAGTTAATTTAGAATTAATTCGCTAGCGACGTGAATAGTAATTTTGCTAGGCATAATTATTTAATTAAATTTGATTTAATTACGTCGCAACGGAAAATTCGTTAATTCGAAATAAGCGAACCCGAGCCCGGGAGTGTTTACGGGCCCACTAGAAATTTGAATTAAAGTAGGGCCCGCACAAGTCACATCACCTAGTCTATCTCATCACCTTTTGGTTGATGGAAGTAGTTGGATTTGATGGTAACTTGAAAAACACTCTTTGTCATTTTGGAATGACTAATACCAAAAGTTTGGTTTTGGTATATGATAATTGTTTTTGAAATCAAATATACAACACACAAAATCACTCTCTCTCTCTCCCAATTCATGCCTTGGGCGTGAACATCATCTCCTTCCTCTCCCATTGGCTTGGCCGAATGGTCTTCTTCTTTTTCTCTCAAGTTGGGCGTGAACCTAGGGTTCATTCTCTTTGATTTTTGATTAAAAAATCACGAATGCTAGCACATCCAAGGAGTCTTACAAAGGTGATAGGGAAACCAATCCTTGAGCTTAGAATCAACACTCAAAGCTTGGAGCTTGAAGATCAACACAAGGAACAAAGGGCTTGGCCGAAACTCAAGGAGGAAAATTTTTGTGTTCAACGCATCCAAAATCCGATCAAAGTGAGTATTTTCCGCATTCTTAATTTGTTGTATTCACATGTTTCATTACTTAATTGATCTTGGTTTGACCTAGAAAACCCAACAATGGTATCAGAGCGGGTATTAAGCATGAAATTGAATTTAGGGTTCTTAACTTTAATTTGGGTATTTTTGATTTTAACGTGTTTTAGGCAAATTGTTTGTTTGAGCATGCTTATAATATGTTAACTTTGAGTTGTGCATGATAAATTTGAAGAAAAATTAATTGGATTAATTTTCCCCAAATTTGGTGCCTTGGCCGAATGGTATAGAACCCTAGCTCTTGGTGATTTTTGAATTTTAGACAATTGGATGTGTTTAAAATACATGAGATATATTAGTTTGTGATTTAATTGGATTGAAATCAAAATTGATATAAAAAGTCCCTGATTGTCGTGAGCTTAGGAAGCATGTTGGGATTGATTTTGCTTCAATTTGTGTTGGACATAAGTTGGTTAATTAGAGCATGATTAATTATGTAAATTGGTATTTTGGAAATGTTGATTTAAATAATTAATTATGGCTAATACACTTTAATTGATTAAATTATGATATTTGGAATATAGTGATTAAATTAATTAGGCTTAATTTGGAATTGGGCTAAAAATGTTTTATTTGGGCTTAATGGGCTTGGTTGAGCCAAGTTTGGTTTAGGTTAATTGGTTGGATCCAATTGGGCCTAAAACCATTTCCATAAAGTCCAAATATAATATATTGGGCCTTTAAAATTTTAATTGGGCCTAATGGGCCTAAATTGATTTTTGGCAAATGGTGATTCCTTATTGGGCTTTGGTTGCCAAAGTCCATGCCTTATAAATTAATTGAAAGCCCATTGGACTTTAATTAAATTGACATTGGACGTTAATTGGGCTTTGAGACCCATAAAGATTAGATTTATAATCTAAGTCGCAAAGGCTCATTAATAAAGTGTAATTATTTAATTTGGAATTAAATAAAGAATTAGTATTGAATACGAATTAAATTGGATTTAATATTGTAGTTTGATATAATTCAAGAATTCGTACTTTGAGTACTTATTCTTAAACGAGTTGGACTCGCGCAAATCAAATCGTTGTTTGAACATTGGATGATCATTAATCAAAGATTAATTAATTGGATTAGATTGATTGATAACATGCTTTGTGTGAATACATGGATGTGATGTATGAATAATGTATATCGGATGGATATTAGATGGGTGAGGGCAATTTTGGAAATTGTTGTAATAAATTTAGAATTTATTAAATTGGACCTACGTGTCCAGCCTATTACCTCTTGACTCTTTGTATTTCTCTTCTCACATATTCCCCTCAATGTAAATGAGGTTTCTTTAGAAGTGTTATGTAATTGGGTAGAAGTAAGATTTGTGCTAGCGGGAGAGAGGAAATGGAGAGATTTGTTCTAAGAACAAAATGTTTTAAATATCCATCCACATATCATTATTAATTTATTTACCGTGCCTTATTATGCTTTTAGAATGCATGCTTAAGAGTGTGTGATGAGACCTAATCAAAGATAATTAATTTGTTGCCAATTACGCGAAAAACCCTCAACAAATATTAAGCGTTTTCCTTCCATTGAATGATTCATTCTGAAGATCCAAGATTGGCACTGGTTTGTTGGCCAAAGTCAAGACCTTTGTCCATCGCGGATGTGTTTGAATCATGAAGGCTTTGTTCCATATCGCATGTCTTGTCCAAGTTGTGATTTGTTGGCCAAAGTCAAGATCACTTCTTATCTATCGACATCGATTAAGAAGCTTTCCAAACTCAATGGGTCTCGCTTAACTGGAATCATTAAGCTTGTTGTGCCAAAGTCAAGGCTTAGTTGATTCAGAGG
Source organism: Zanthoxylum bungeanum (assembly GCA_019454045.1). NCBI lineage: Eukaryota > Viridiplantae > Streptophyta > Magnoliopsida > Sapindales > Rutaceae > Zanthoxylum > Zanthoxylum bungeanum. Next base: position 60,191 of record SKCR01039274.1, on the reverse strand, counting down.
AAAAAGGTTAAGGAATATATCAGATATGTTGGCATATATTAGATATATGTTTCGGACTTGGATGTCCACCTACTGGATCTAGGAATCGGATGAGATCCAATTAATCTTAGAAATCTACCTAGTTAAATATCATACAGCTTGTTGGCCAAAGTCAAGGTTGTGTGTTATTTAACGGGATCCTAGCCCATTAGGAAACTAGGTTTCCCGAGTACTCGACAGAGGGTTAGAGGCTCGCCGAAAAAAAGTGGGAGGCAAGTATTAAATTTGCAATTTCGTTTAAATACTTGCCAATACGCGCTCATTTCAGTTTTTCGTCATTAAATTAATATATTAGTTGGACTAATTTTAATTGTTGTTTTAAATAAACAGTTGGACTGTATTCAAACTACTTCAATTTATAGTTGATTGTATAATTAGATTATAGTAATCAATATATTTGAATTTAACCAATCAAATTATAGTTGATTATATAGTTAGACTATAGTAATCATTATAATCAATAGTACCCAAAATCGTTGATTGGATAGTTGGACTATTGGAATCAAGATAACTGAAAGATTATCGTTTAAAACATAATCCTATGAGATAATGTCTTTAAACGGCTCTAATTTTCAGATTGGGAATAAAACCTCAGGATAGTCCTGGGAACTGAGAAGTTATTCTATTTGATATAGTGACATCTCGGGCCTAAGCTCGGAGTTGAGCAAATAGTGGGGCATGAGTTTTGGAAGACTCATGGTGATGATAACTTTAGTACTCAATCCTTTGTGCTTGATGCAATGACACTTTAATTCTGTCGTCAGACTAAAAGGATTAGATCCTTATAACACGATGTTGAAATTAAAAATCTTCATAGATCTATTCTTAGATCTTAGAAGTACAAATTGCAAAAGAAGCTCTTTCGCTCATGTATGTCAGAGAGTACATCTGTCGAGCACTAGGTGTCGCAGATGATTGCTGACATCGATCAGCTAGGTTAGATGGGCATTACCTATGTGGCCAAGACTACCAAATATTTGATCTTATAGTCTCTACCTGAAAGCCGGGCAGGTTCATTTTGATAATTTATATGAGATATATATTTTAAAATGCATGTTTTGATGAGTAGGCACAATTAGGTTCTTGAGATGAATGGTTTTAATGTTCATATAATGAATGTTTACTTTTGATTCATGTGATGAATGTATTGCGCTGATCGTTAATTTTTCTAGCTCTTGTTTTTAGCATTGGAAATGTAAGACCATAAGGTTATATTCTTTCAAGTGTTGTAAGTTTATTTACTTTGTAATAAGTCCATTATGTAACCCTATTTGTAACTTGGAGGAGCCGATGCCGCGAAGGACTTATGACGGAGAAATTTCACGAAGAACTCAACAACACTCCATGGAACAATATTTGAAGACCAAGAGATGCCTTGGATTTTGTACTAATAAGATTAGTATAGAAAAATAAGAGTCCGGCCAACGCAATTTGAAATGTGTATGTTTTTGCAACTTCCAACCCTGGAAACTGGGTTGCGTCGCGATGTAACCCTTAGCGCGTCGCGATGCACAACTCATACGAGAGCAACCTGACCTGCGTCGCGACGTGACACAGACCTAGCATTTTTCTACTCACTGGTTTATGGGCATCGTAATGCCCACTCTTTGGCGTCGTGACATCAATCCTAGGTATATACGTATGTTTTCAATTGTTTATTAACATGTCATATACCCTTTGGTGCATACTCTTACATTTTCACATGCCGTAACATGAAGACATGCATGATATTCTAGTAATAAAATATGATTTTATGCAATTTAAAAGTTAAATAAAAATATGTAATGCATTCAAATGGATAATAAGATTAACTGGTTTAAAGGTTTAAAAATTACGAATTAAAGTTTTAGAAACAAATGGACCTTATGAGTACATTATTTTCCTTGGAATATCAGATGGAAACCCGGACGTAAATTCCATAGCCGATTCTGAATGGATGGTAATATGGTCTGCACTCGGGATACAATACCACATATCTTTGGAATAAATAATATGTTTTTATCGATTAAATGGTTTAATGATATTTGGTCCGTTCGTTGAATTCTAAATTTTAAAAACCCATTAGTGGACTAATAATTAATAGTTAAATTAATTAGACCACTAAAGCAACTTGATTAAATTAGTTTAATTAAGTTGATTGGTTAGTAGAGACTAATCGGGATTAGTGAATAAAAAATTAAGAGTTAAAATTGGTTAAATCACTAAATTATCAACTAGTATTAATAAGGTTATGACTTTAGCCGAGCATAATCTAAGATTCATTAAATACTAATAAGATAGAAACCTTACACTTTAAAATAGTAAGTGGGAGAGGGGTATACCATAATATATCCTACGATCTCCATTGTTATCCAGAAATGTGAGATTCAATATGTGCCTCGAGACTGCTTTACTTTCGTCCCCCTACGGATGGTGTCCTTTCTGGGTCAATATCAAGTTTGGATTCCGAAAGGATAGGGACTCTAGATGTATTTGGTTATTTGACCTACCCTACAGCGGTACTTCACTAGTTAAGTCCAAGGGTTTTGAAATAATGGGTCACACTCACAAAGGAATGATTAAGTTGTTAATCAAGGCTTCATTGATCAAATAATGGTAGTTGATTAATATAGGAATAAAAGTTATTTCAGATATATTAATCAATTGAGAATGTCTCAGTCTTTCATGCGAATACTTGACCTACCATACAACGACACTTATTTATGGAATAATATTGACATAGTAATTCTTTTAGGTTTCTAATTCATTATACATTGATCATGCATCATGTTCAATTTTTTACCTAGATGTTTGACAATTTTAATATGCGACGAATGAATGTTGAATGCGCATTTATTATTTTTCAGCCATGGCATCTGCAATTATCTCAATTCTCAAACAACAAGAAAAATTACCCGGGGAAAACTATGTTAAATGGAAAAGTGACATGAATGCTATTTTGGTCTGCGAATACCTTAAATTTGTCCTAATGGAGGAATGTCCACCTGAGCCAACACCAAATATTGGCAGAGCTGCATGTAATGCCTGTAATAATTAGATTAAAACTGATGAGAATGCCGATAGCTATTTGATAGCATCCATGTCTAAGGTTATTGCTGCACAGCATTAGCCTATGGCAACAACATCAATGATTATGCAGTCATAACAGAACATGTTTGGTCAACCTTCAGATCAGCAACAACATAAGGCAATCGTTTCTGTATTGACCACTAGAGTGAAGGAAGGCACATCAGTCTGAGACCATATGTTAAAGATGATGTCTCATCTTAATATGACTGAAACCCATGATGCACGTATCAATGTGCAAAGTCATGTGATCATGGAAAACCTTCCGAAGAGTTTCCTAAAGTTTAAAAGCAACTGTTTTATGAATAAGTTGCCTTTTACGTTGGCAGAACTGCTAAATGAGCTCACCAATTACGAATCCATCATGATGGGTCCTCGTAGGTCCAATACTGAGGCAAATGTTGTTGAATCTTCTAAATCTACAAAGAAGAAGAAAATAAAGAAATTGGAAGGCTAAGGAAAAACCAATGAAAAGAAAAATAACAAAAGCTCTAAAGGAACCAATGCCAAAGGAAAATATTTCCATTGTGAACAACAAGGGAATTGGAAAAGGAATTGTCCAAAATACCTTGTTGAGCTTAAAGAGAAGAAAAATACAGGTAAATACGATTTACTTGGTTTTGAGTCACTTTGGATGGAGGATGATAAATCCATATGGATTGCTGATTCTAGTGCCATTAACCATGTTTGTTGTTTTTTGCAGCTTCTTGACTAATGGAAGGACCTTGCTGAAGGTAGCTTTACCATGAGAGTTGAGACATGGGATGTTTTTTTCCGAAAAAGCAGTAGTAGAGGTTTCAAATTTGAATTTTAATAAGAGTTATATGTTTGAATGGTGTACTATATATTCCTGGTTTTCGCAGGAATTTGATTTCTTTAACAAAACTTATGGAATGTGGTTTTTTTATTTCATTTAATCATAAGTCAGTTATTATTAGTAGAAATAGATTAAATATATACAAGAGAGACTCCGAAAATAATCTATATGTATTAAGTCCGTTAATGCATGAATCACTGCTTAATATTGAAATGTTTAAGATAGAAAAATCTAAAACTAAACGGAAAAAATATTTCTCATGATGATACCGATTTATGGCACCTTAGACTTGGTCACATTAACCTTGACCGAATAGATAGACTAATTAAGAATGAAGTTTTAAATTAGTTAAGACTCGGTACTTTACCTGTCTGTGAATCTTGTCTTGAAGGCAAAATGACTAAGAGACCTTTTACTGGAAAAGGGGATAAGAGCCAAAGAAAAACTTGATCTAATGCATTCAAACGTTTGCAGACCAATGAAAGTAAAAGCTCGAGGTGGTTATGAATACTTCGTCACTTCATTGGCGATTATTCTAGATATGGCTATGTTTACCTAATGCAGCACAAGTCAAATACATTTTAAAAGTTCAAAGAGTATCATTCTTTTTTTAGAACCAGTTAGGTAAAAGCATCAAATTCTATGATAAGATCATGGAGAAGAATACCTTGATTGAGATTTTGAGGAATTCTTAGTTGAGCATGGAATTCTTTCACAGCTCACAACACCTAGAACACCACAACAAAATGGTGTTGCAGAGGAGAAATCAGACCTACTAGACATGATGAGATCAATGTTTAGTTATAGCACTCTACCTAGTTTTTTTTTGGATTTGCATTGCAAACATCAATATATATCCTGAATGTAGTTCCTTCTAAGTCTATTCCTAAGACTCCCTTTGGGTTGTGGAATGGTCGTAAAGCTAATTTGTGACATTTCCGCATATGGGGGTGTCCGACACATGTGCTAAAGAACAAGACTACTAATTTGGAACCACGTTCACAAGTGTGCCTTCCTGTAGGCTATCCTATGGAAACTAGGGGTGGATTCTTTTATAGTCCAGAATATAATAACATATTTGTGTCGACAAATGCTATATTTCTTAAGGAGGGATATATGAGAGAGGTCAAAGCTCGAAGTAAAGTGTTACTTGAGGAGTTTCTTGCTAGTACGACCAGTAACATCATTGTCAAATAATGACAAAGACATAACATCTTCTACATCTAAAAGTAAGATGCAAGTTTATCTGGATATCATGCCACCTAGACGTAGTGGGAGGGTTGTAAGACAACCTGAACTCTATCTAGGAAATGGTGAGGTGCAAGTTGTTGCATCTTGTGATGGTATATATGATCCATTGACCTATCATAGTGTAATGGAAGATACTGATAAAAATGAATGGCTCAAAGCTATGAACCTCGAGATGGTGTCTATGTACTCTAACTCAGTCTAGGAATTTATAGACCAACCTGATTGAGTAAAAACCATAGGTTGCAAGTGGATCTACAAGAGAAAAAAAGGAATAGATGGGAAAATACAGAATTTCAAGGCTAGGCTAGTGGCAAAGGGTTATACCCAAAAGGAGTGAGTTGACTATGAAGAAACTTTCTCACCAGTAGCCATGCTAAAATTCATCAGGATTCTTCTTTCCATTGCTGTATATTATGACTATGAGTTTTGGCAAATGGATGTCAAGATTGCATTCTTGAATGGAAATCTTGATGAGAGTATCTATGTGGTACAACCAGAGGGGTACATTACCAAAGGTCAAGAGCAAAAAGTTTGCAAGTTGCAAAGGTCCATTTATGGACTTAAACAAGCATCTAGATCTTGGAACATATGGCTTGATACTATGATCAAGTCTTATAAATTTGAGCAGAACATCAATGAGCCTTGTGTTTACAAGCGCATCATTGATGGTAATGTGGTTTTCATTATGTTATACATTGATGATATTTTACTCATTGGGAATGATGTAAAGATATTATCGGACGTGAAAATCTGGCTAGCTAACCAATTTAAAATAAAATATTTGCTATAGACAAGTTATGAACTTGGGATCCAGATCATTCGGGATCGCAAGAAACGACTGTTAGCAATGTCTCAAGCATCATATATTGACAAGATTCTTGTGCAATTTGGTATGCAGAATTCCAAGAAAGGTAATTTACCTTTCAGGCATGGAATTCATTTGTCTATGGAACGGTCTTCTAAGACACCTCAAGCAGTTGAAGAGATGAGACATATACCATATGCTTCAGTAGTTGGATGTTTTATGTATGCTATGTTATGTGATGAGCGGTAAACATATCACTATTTCCCAATCTATTGACTTAATATTTTGTATAGTTTCTTGATTTTTATGAATATTTTGATGTGTTTTATGGTAGTTTGTAGATAAATAAAATAACAGGACACTCTGGAATCAAATCGGGGCCAAAACAGTGAAAAATGAACAAAAAGGGCAAAAATATAAATTTCCTACTAAAATACGCCATTTGCTAAAATATGCCGTGTGATAAAATATGCCGAATGCTAACGTGTGCCAGACACGTGTCATTATCTTATGCTGCCGAAAATCCACATCATTGCGGATGTCAGCGTCACGACACCCCAAGCATTCTGCATCGCGATGCCGAGCCAATAATTCTGCCGACAGCCACATGTCATCATCTCCGCGAAGCCCGTGCCATGTGTCATCGATCTAGGGCATGTCGCGAAACGTAATGTTCTTCGCGTCGCGATGCGAGAAGCCAGGATTTGCCTATAAATTGAGGTCGATTTCAGAATTCCAATTCATACCTTCTTCTGGGAAATTCTTTAAGAAGATTGTATTTTGTTTGTTTATTTACAGTTTTCTGTATTTAATTTTATTTACTTTACGAAATAGTACTTTCTTTATTTTACTTTTCAGTTTTTTACTTTTACTATTTATTATGAGGAGGTAACTCCCTTTTGCTGGGGTAAAAGGTTAAGCTTTTATTACTAATATTTAGATTAATCTCCATTAATTATAATATATAAACTATTTAAAACATGACTTAATGGGATACTGCCTTTATGGTCGGTTGGACTTTGATTAAATTGATTTTAACCTGACTAAATTGGATACTGCCTTTATGGTCGGTTGGAATTAATTATAAATTTGAGTTAATCAGGATACCGCCTACATATATTATAATAAGGGAGATATCTAAAATAGAAGTAATAAAAGTGGATCATCTAATCCCAGTATTTTCTTTATTATTTTATTTACCTTTTTCATTTCCATCTTTTACTTTATGTCATTTACTTTATTTAAGCTTTTACTAGTCCTCGATATGTGTTGTAACTAAACATGTTATCTGGGGTTGTGATGAATTCTAATATCACCGGTTTATAAGGGGTTATTTTACGGTTTGGGTTATATAAAGATTTATTTATTGATTTGGTAAACTTAAAATGAACTTGGAAAATAGATTTTAGGTTTCAGCCTTAGACTCAACAGCCCACGATCTCCCTTAAGGATAGATAACCCTTAATAGATTTCCTTACAGGATAGAAATATACCTGTCAGGCGGGGGTAGCCATAATTGGAACTTAATCTTAATGAATTCAGGTAACTTGGTTGACATAAGAATATGATTCATTATGTTATATTGGGTATTTACATCTGACCATCGGAAGAGGCTTTTTCATAAATTTGTGTTCCAGGTTAATAAACCAATATATTGCATAAACGTGAGATAACCACTTCATCTTTAAAAGGTATTGGAAGAATTCACAACCCTGGATATTTTAATAATATTGAATTTTCCCTTCATTTACTTTTGTGCTATTTTATTTGCTTGTTTTAAGTTTAAAATCACCATCCATCCAATCAAACAACCAATCTATTAGATACTCGTAAACATTTGGCTTCATAAATTAATATCTAAGGTATTAAGTCCTCGTGGGATCGATACATTTTATACTACTTGAACGATACGTTCGCTTTTGTTATATGTGTGTGATCATGCTGGTCAAGTTTTTGGCACCGTTACCGGGGACTTATTTATCTTTCACTATTAATTTTGGGGTTAGATACTTTTACTTGTGTCTAATTTCTTTTTACTTATTGTTTTTTATTTTCTTTTGTTTCAGGTTCTCAGACATTACATGAGAAGAACCAGAAGCTTTACAATTCATCCGATTGACCTAGAAATTGAAAGAACCATCAGACAGTTGAGAAAGGAAATGCGAGAAGGCCAAGAAGCACTGATCAACATGGAACCTGAACCTTTGGAAGTTGCACTACCAATTCCCATTCCAGACAGAACTATTCTGGTGGTTAACGGCTTTATTTCATGTATTATACTTCCTCCCTTACCAGAAAATGCGTGTGACATCAAAACGTGCATCCAAATGATTCAATAGTCAGTTCAGTTTGGAGGGAATGCAACTGAAGATCCTAATGCCCATATCATCAACTTCCTGGAAGTTTGCGGCACTTTCAATTACAACCGAACGACTGAAGAAGCAATGAGAATGTCTGTTTTTCCATATCCCTTGAAAGACAGAGCTAAGGCTTGGTACCAGCAGGTTCCATCATAACTTGGAACACTATAGCCACCAAATTCCTTGCAAAATACTTTCTACCAGCCAGAACTGCAAAGCTGAGGAATGACATTACATCATTTGTACAACATGACTCAGAATCCATCTGCGAAGCTTGGGAAAGATTTAAGGATTTGCTTAGAAAATGCCCTCACCATGAGATTGCAAAGTGGCTACAAGTCCAAACCTTCTTTAATGGACTCTCTGGACTAATGAGAACCACAATTGATGTTGCGGCTGGAGGAGCTTTAATGTCAAAAGAAGAAGATCAGGCCTGTGACCTAATTGAAGAAATAGCCAACAACAATTCTTTGTGGCCAACAAAAGGAGCATGATCCAACGAATCGCATGAATTTATGAAGTTTGTGCCAACACATCAATGAATGCCAAGCTGGATCAGATATGAAAATTCATGGAAACTCTTAGCACGCAAGGCAATATTGGATTTGCAAGTTCACCATATGGAGGAGCACTAGAAATAAACCAACATGATGAGACAATGAATTATGTCAACAATTTCAATTGATAAGGAAACAATCCATATTCCAACACTTACAACCTAGGTTGGAGGAATCGTCCCAATTTTTCATGGAACAATAATTCAGGGAAAGGAAAAATCCACCACCAGGATTCCAACAGCAAAATAAAGGCCATGAGTATGAAAAAGAACCAAGAATAACAGAAGTGTTGACCCAGTTGAAAAAGTAAGAAGCAAAATACGATGCCTTAACAGCTATGGTTCAAAATCAAGTAACATTGAATCAAAGCCATTCTGCTTCTATAAAAGCACTGGAGAATCAAATGAGACAATTGGCCAATGCTTAGAGTTACAGACCGCCAGGTAACCTTTCTAGCAACACATAACCAAATCTAAGGAACAGAGGGAAGGAGCAATGTCAAACCATTACTTTGAAAAGCGGTACTGAAATCAACAAAGATGTTGGAATCAAGGCATCCAATGAGGAAGTTCCAAAAGAAACAGAACCACAGATAGAGGAAGAAGAAGCAAAGGAAAATGATCGAGAAAGATTCAATTCACCTCCACATTTTCCACAGCGTCTCCAGAAAAACAAATTGGACAAGCAATTTGCTTGATTCTTGGAAGTCTTCAAAAAGCTACATATCAACATTCCATTTGCAGAAGCATTTGAACAAATTCCCAACTATGTCAAATTCATGAAATATATTTTGTCACGAAAACGGAGATTGGGAGATTACGAGACAGTAGCATTGATAGAAGAATGCAACGCCATCATTCATAGGAAACTTCCCCCAAAGTTGAAAGATCCTGGCAGTTTCACTGTCCCATGCACCATTGGAGAACATTATATCGGTAAAGCTTTGTGTGATTTAGGTGCTAATGTTAATTTGATGCCTTTTTCGATTTACAGGAAACTGCAAATTTGAGAAGCAATGCCCACCTCAGTCTCTCTGCAACTTCTTGATAGAACGCTTGTATTTCCGAGAGGTGTAGTTGAAGATGTGCTGGTTAAAGTCGACAAACTCATTCTCCCAACAGATTTCATTATCCTTGACATGGAAGAAGACAAAGATATACCTATTATCCTCGAAAGACCATTCTTGGCTATATGTCGAACTATTATTGATGTACAAAAAGGAGAACTAACCATGAAAGTGCAGGACCAAGAAATTACATTCAATGTTTTCAAAGCCATGAAATTCTCGAGTGATGAAAAGGAAGAGGAATGTTTCAGAATTGATGTTGTAGATAGTATCATCCTGGATACTGATGCAATGCAACTTTCCACGGATAAACTTGAAGCTTGCATCACAAACATGATTGACAGCGACTAGATGATGAAATTTTGGAATGTATTAACTATCTTGATAGACCATTTCACTTCAAATCGACACTACAAGTGGAAAGTTTGGAATTACCAAAAAATGAAAGAATCAAGCACTTGATTGAAGAACCACCACAGCTAGAGTTGAAGCTACTTCCGAGCCATCTCAGGTATGCATTCTTAGGAAACTCTTCTGAATTACCTATGATTATTTCTTTGTCGTTAACATTGGAGCAAGAAGAAAAGTTACTGAGAGTGTTACGAGAACATAAGAAAGCCATTGGCTGGACTATATCAGACATTCGAGGCATTAGTCCATCATTTTGCATGCAAAAAATTCTGATGAACGACGCATACAAAGCCACAGTGGAGCATCAACAGAGACTAAATCCAATCATGAAGGAAGTTGCGAAGAAAGAAATTATCAAATGGTTGGATTTCGGCATCATTTACCCTATCTCTGACAGCACATGGGTAAGTCCTATGCAATGTGTGCCAAAGAAAGAAGGAATAACTGTAGTCACAAATGAAAAGAACGAGTTGATTCCAACAAGAACAGTGACTGGATGGAAAGTATGCATTGTTGGACAATTATGACCCATAGCGTCACTATTTGTACAGATCATTATGTTGTTGTACAAATTAACTATGTGACAAAGGAGATTGCACTCTCATCATTTGTGATTAGATCACCTAGATATATAAATGATAGGAGGTCCTTATGATTTGTTCATGGATTGAGAATGATATGAGACAGTATCAGTCCACGAAGGATAAATCATTAAATATCCCTAGTCAGAGTATTATCGAGATAGGACATCGATAAATATGTAAAAGACTAGTATTACACTTGTGTGCGTTGAGAGGGCACAACGACATAGTTCTCATATATTTGGGTATAGGATACTCATGCAAGTGTAATAGGAGGTTGTGTTTTACCGATGGTACGGGAAACAGCTTCGCTCTGGATAGACCCCTCGGAATTCCATTGGTAGTATGACTATGTGTCTATGGAAGTCCGAAATCAGGGTAGGTGTATTTGGTCTTAACCTGAGACTTGCACCACTAATACTTACGACAATCAATATACTTTGGTTTTGGTCGTCCAGGGCTTTAATCGGTTTCTGTGTACGCCTCTTCTGGGTATATCGAGAATCGTAGTGTGTTGGGTGTGATGTCAAGACGGAAGTATCACTTCAGTCATATGAAGATGATGGTCACGTAGGATACGGTACTAGTACTCTTAAGTACTGCAGTCATCGGGATAAAATGACAAGGTCATGTTTATCCGATTTTAGAGACTAGTTACCAAACATCTGACATGTGCTTCGTACGGGGCAGACACAATTCCAGCCCCAGGCCTAGCACGTGATCATCCGATACTAGATCGACATACGCAATACTACGTATACTACGCCTGATATAGATTCTTATATTCATGTAAGGATATTTCTGGAGAATTGGGTAGGCATGGCGCTTTGCTAGAAGCCAACCTTGTCTTGTAAATCGGTACAAACGTAATACTAGGTACTTACGTGTTCGGATAGTTCGATGACCCGAATTTACTGCCAACATATCCGGGGATCTCATGGGTCGCTTCCCGAAGATTCACCGATGACGTATGACTCGCACTTTTTATTAATCTGAGATTAATTAGAAGAGAGAGAAAATTAATATGGGATTAATTGCGGAGATATTTTATCTGGGATAAAATATCATTTAAAGAGAGATAACGATTAATTTGGATTTAATCGATTAATTAATATATTCGATATATTAAACGAAATTGGATTTTGACGCGGAATTAAAATTAGATTTTAATTCGGGCGAACAAGTTAATTTAGAATTAATTCATTAGCGATGTGAATAGTAATTATGCTAGGCATGATTATTTAATTAAATTAGATTTAATTACGTCGCAGCGGAAAATTCGTTAATTTGGAATTAGCGAACCCGAGCCCAAGATTATTTGCGAGCGCATTCGCATTTCGAATTCGAGTGCGGTACGCAAGTCAAATCAAGCGTCAAATCACTAGTCGCTTCTAGCGTCACATCATTCATCAATCAAGTGATAGATGTCTTTCACTTTGAGTGATTGACGCCAGTCACTATTCATTGATTGATGGATTGATGGAGTGATGTGTGTGGTTGGAGCCATTAAGGCTTGACTTTTTGAAAGCCAAATTCATGGTAAATGAATTTGAAATTCACATTTTGTGTATTAGATACACAAATTAGAATCAAACCACACAACACTCCTCTCTCTTCTCTCTTTCATTCACGCCTAGGGCAGTTCTTTCTCTCTTCTTTCACAGCTCACTGTCGTGAGCTAAGGGAAGCTTAGAGTCATGATTTTGTTGCAAAATCAAGAGTGCTAGCAAACTACGAAGTCATGCGAAGGTGATAGGGAAGTCCACCCATGAGCATGGAATCAAATCACAAAGCTTGGAGCTTGTCGAAGATGATTCATGGCCGAAAATGGAGGAGCAACTCACTACCACTGCCGAATGCACCAGAGGGCAGAAAATAATTTTTGTTGCTTGCCGCGTCGCTCAACCGATCGATGTAAGTATTCTGCAACTTCCTCGTTGTATTCACACTTGTTTCATGCTTGTTTAATGATCTTGGGAGGCTTAGAAACTCCAACAATGGTATCTATGAGCAAGGTTGAGCATGAAAATGATTACGGCTTAAAATTTGGGTAAAATGTTTTTGAGCATGATTTGGATGAGTTGGATGTTTGAGTATGCTTATTACATGTTTAATTGAAGTTTGATTTGATCAATTTCAAGAAAATTGATTTGGAACAATTTTCCCCAAAATTGGATGGCTTGGCCGAATGGTTGATGAACCATAATATCTTGGTATTTTTTTTTTGATTCATTGGATGACTTGAAAAATAATTGGGAATATTGATTTAAGATTTGATTGGATTGAATTCGGAATTGATTTGAAAATCCCTACTAAAGCCGAGAGTTTAGAGCCTTAATTGTCTTGGAATTTTTGATTTTTTGTTCATTGGATGAATTGGAATCATTCGGGAATGTTGATTTAATGTCGATTGTGGATTTAATTGGATTGAAACCGAATCGGACACAAATTGCCCAAATTGCCGATAATGATATAGCATGTAATTGGGTTTGATTTTTGTTAAAATGTGTTGGACATGTTTTAATGTTAAAAAGCATGATTAATAAGCTAAATTGAAGTTTTAGAAATGTTAATTGGGTAATTAATTATGTAATATACTTTATGTAATTAAATTATGAATTTGGAATTTTTGTAATTTAATTATGTTGGGCCTAATTTTGGAAATTGGACTTTTAAAGTTGTAAATGGGCTTATTGGGCTTGGTTGTACCAAGTTGGGTTTAGGCTAAATTGGTTGGATCCAATTGGGCCCAAAACCGCTTCCATAAAGCCCAAAAGCGACTAATGGACCTTAATCTATTTAATTGGGCCTAATGGGCCTAAATTGATTTATGGGCTTATGGGGTTACTCCTTGATTGGATTTTGGTTATTCGGTTTGACCCGAGTTGACCAAAAGTCCACGCCTTAAGAAATTAATTAAAAGCCCATTGGACTTTAATTAAATTGACGTTGGACGTTAATCGGGCTTTGAGACTTGTAACGATTAAATTTAGAATTTAAGTCGTAAAGGTTTATTAATAAAGTGTAATATTTAATTTGGAATTAAATAACGAATTAGTATTAAATACAAATTGAATTGGATTTAATTATGAAGTTTAATTTAATTCGAGAATTCGTACTTTAAGTACTTATTCGCAAAATGAGTTTGAATCGAGCAAAATCAAATCGTTGTTTGAACATTGGATGGTCACTAATTATCAGATTAATTAATTTGATTAGATTGATTGATAACATGCTTGTGTGAATACATGGTTGCGATGCATGAATAATGTATATCGGATGGAAATTCGATGGGTGGGACAATTTTAGAAATTGTTGTAATAAATTTGATTTATCAATTGGACCTGTGTGTCCAGCCTTATTACATCCTTATTCTTTGTATTCTATTCTCACATATTCCCCTCAATGTAAATGAGGTTTCTTTAGAAGTGTAGTGTAACGGGTAGAAGTAATACATGTGCTAGCGGGAGAGAGAAAGGGAGAGATTTGATCTAGGATCATTGTGTAAAGTATCCATCTGCATATCATTATTATTTTATTCATATGTGCTTTATTATGTGTTTAGAATGCATGTTTAAGGGTGTATGGTGATGAAACCTTAACAAAGATAATAAATTGGTTGCCAATTTGCACGCGAAAAACCCTCACAAATATTAACCGTTTTTCCTTCCATTGAGTGATTCTTACTCAAGATTCGAGACTGGCATTGGCTTGTTGGCCAAATTCAAGGCCTTTGTACGTCGAGGATGTGTTTCAATCACGAGAACTTTGTTCCATATTGGTGTCTTGTCCAAGTTGTGGTTTGTTGGCCAAAGTCAAGACCACTTCTTGTCCATCGACATTGATTACGAAGCTTTCCATGGTCAATGGGTTCCGCTTAACTGGGATCACTAAATTTGTTGTGCCAAAGCCAAGGCTTAGTTGATTTAGAGGAAAAAGGTTAGGTAATATATTGGATATATTGGCATATATAAGATATATGTTTCGGACTTGGATGTCCCCCTACTGGATCTAGGAATTGGATTGGATCCAATTGATCTTAGAGATCTACCTAGTTATTTATCATACAATTTGTTGGCCAAAGTCAATATACTTTGGTTTTTGGTCGTCCATGGCTTTAACAGGTTCTGTGTACGCCTATTCTAGGTATACTGAGAATCGTAGTGTATTGGGTGTGATGTCAAGATGGAAATATCACTTCAGTCATATGAAGATGATGATCACGCAGGATACGGAACTAGTACTCTTATATACTGCAGTCATCGGGATAATATGACTAGGTCATGTTTATCCGATTATAGAGACTAGTTACCAGAGATCTGATATATGCTTCGTACGGGGCAGACACAATTCCAGCCCCAAACCTAGCAAGTGACATCTGATACTGGATCAAAATACGCAATACTACGTATACTACGCCTGATACAGATTATATATTCTTTTAAGAATATTTCTGAAGAATTGGGTAGGCGCGGTGCTTTGCTAGAAGCCAACCATGTCTTGTAAATCAGTAAAAACGTAGTACTAGGTACGTACGTATTCGGATAGTCTGACGACCGGATTTACTGCCAACATATCCAGGGATATCATGGGTCGCTTCCTGAAGATTCACCGATGACGTATGACTCAGACATAATTAATCTCGGATTAATTATAAGAGAGAGAAAATTAATCTAGGATTAATTACATAGAAATTTTATCTGGGATAAAATACTATTAATAGAGAGAGAACGATTAATTTGGAATTAATCGATAAAATAATATATTCGGTATATTAAACGAAATTAGATTTGGACGCGGAATTAAAATTAGATTTTAATTCGGGTGAACAAGTTAATTTAGAATTAATTCGCTAGCGACGTGAATAGTAATTTTGCTAGTCATAATTATTTAATTAAATTTGATTTAATTACGTCGCAACGGAAAATTCGTTAATTCGGAATAAGCGAACCCGAGCCCGGGAGTGTTTGCGGGCCCACTCGGAATTTGAATTAAAGTGGGGCCCGCACAAGTCACATCACCTAGTCTATCTCATCACTTTTTGGTTGATGGAAGTAGTTGGATTTGATGGTAACTTGAAAAACACTCTGTCATTTTGGAATGACTAATACCAAAAGTTTGGTTTTGGTATATGATAATTGTTTTTGAAATCAAATATACAACACACAAAATCACTCTCTCTCTCTCCCAATTCATGCCTTGGGCGTGAACATCATCTCATTCCTCTCCCATTGGCTTGGCCGAATGGTCTTCTTCGTTTTCTCTCAAGTTGGGCGTGAACCTAGGGTTCATTCTCTTTGATTTTTGATTAAAAAATCATGAATGCTAGCACATCCAAGGAGTCTTACAAAGGTGATAGGGAAACCAATCCTTGAGCTTAGAATCAACACTCAAAGCTTGGAGCTTGAAGATCAACACAAGGAGCACAACAAAGGGCTTGTACGAAACTCAAGGAGGAAAATTTTTGTGTTCAACGCATCCAAAATCCGATCAAAGGAAGTATTTTCTGCATTCTTACTTTGTTGTATTCACATTTTTCATTGCTTAATTGATCTTGGTTTGACCTAGAAAACCCAACAGTGGTATCAGAGCATGTATTAAGCATGAAATTGAATTTAGGGTTCTTAACTTTAATATGGGTACTTTTGATTTGAGCATGTTTTAGGCAAATTGTTTGTTTGAGCATGCTTATAATATGTTAACTTTGAGTTGTGCATGATCAATTTGAAGAAAAATTAATTGGATTAATTTTCCCCAAATTTGGTGCCTTGGCCGAATGGTATAGAACCCTAGCTCTTGGTGATTTTTGAATTTTAGACAATTGGATGTGTTTAAAATACATGTGATATATTAGTTTGTGATTTAATTGGATTGAAATCAAAATTGATATAAAAAGTCCCTAATTGTCGTGAGCTTAGGAAGAATGTTGGGATTGATTTTGCTTCAATTTGTGTTGGACATAAGTTGGTTAATTAGAGCATGATTAATTATGTAAATTGGTATTTTGGAAATTTTAATTTAAATAATTAATTATGGCTAATACACTTTAATTGATTAAATTATGATATTTGGAATATTGTGATTAAATTAATTGGGTTTAATTTGGAATTGGGCTAAAAATGTTGTATTTGGGCTTAATGGGCTTGGTTGGGCCAAGTTTGGTTTAGGTTAATTGGTTGGATCCAATTGGGCCTAAAACCATTTCCATAAAGTCCAAATATAATATATTGGGCCTTTAAAATTTTAATTGGGCCTAATGGGCATAAATTGATTTTTGGCAAATGGTGATTCCTTATTGGGCTTTGGTTGCCAAAGTCCATGCCTTATAAATTAATTGAAATCCTATTGGACTTTAATTAAATTGACATTGGATGTTAATTGGGCTTTGAGACCCATAAAGATTAGATTTAGAACCTAAGTCGCAAAGGCTCATTAATAAAGTGTAATTATTTAATTTGGAATCAAATAAAGAATTAGTATTGAATACGAATTAAATTGGATTTAATATTATAGTTTGATATAATTCAAGAATTCGTACTTTGAGTACTTATTCTTAAACGAGTTGGACTCGCGCAAATCAAATCGTTGTTTGAACATTGGATGATCATTAATCAAAGATTAATTAATTGGATTAGATTGATTAATAACATACTTTGTGTGAATACATGTATGTGATGTATGAATAATGTATATCGGATGGAGGTGAGGGCAATTTTGGAAATTGTTGTAATAAATTTAGAATTTATTAAATTGGACCTACGTGTCCAGCCTATTACCTCTTGACTCTTTGTATTTCTCTTCTCACCTATTCCCCTCAATGTAAATGAGGTTTCTTTAGAAGTGTTAAGTAATTGGGTAGAAGTAAGATTTGTGCTAGCGGGAGAGATGAAAGGGAGAGATTTGTTCTAGGAACAAAATGTTTTAAATATCCATCCACATATCATTATTAATTTATTTACCGCGCCTTATTATGCTTTTAGAATGCATGCTTAAGAGTGTATGATGAGACCTAATCAAAGATAATTAATTGGTTGCCAATTACGCGAAAAACCCTCAACAAATATTAAGCGTTTTCCTTCCATTGAATGATTCATTCTGAAGATCTAAGATTGGCACTAGTTTGTTGGCCAAAGTCAAGACCTTTGTCCATCGCGGATGTGTTTGAATCATGAAGGCTTTGTTCCATATCGCATGTCTTGTCAAAGTTGTGATTTGTTGGCAAAAGTCAAGATCACTTCTTGTCCATCGACATCGATTACGAAGCTTTCCAAAGTCAATGAGTCTCGCTTAACTGGAATCATTAAGCTTGTTATGCCAAAGGCAAGGCTTAGTTGATTCAGAGGAAAAATGTTAGGGAATATATCAGATATATTGGCATATATTAGATATATGTTTCGGACTTGGATGTCCACCTACTGGATCTAGGAATTGGATGAGATACAATTGATCTTAGAAATCTACCTAGTTAAATATCATACAGCTTGTTGGCCAAAGTCAAGGTTGTGTGTTATTTAACGGGATCCTAGCCCACTAGGAAACTAGGTTTCCCGAGTACTCGACAGAGGGTTAGAGGCTCACCGAAAAAAGTGGGAGGCAAGTATTAAATTTGCAATTTTGTATAGATAATTTCCAATACGCGCTCATTTCAGTTTTTCGTCATTAAATTAATATATTAGTTGGACTAATATTTAATTGTTGTTTTAATTAAACTGTTGGACTGTATTCAAACTACTTCAATTATAGTTGATTGTATAATTAGATTATTGTAATCAATATATTTTAATTTAACCAATCAAATTATAGTTGATTATAAAGTTAGACTATAGTAATCATTATAATCAATAGTACCCGAAATCGTTGATTGGACAGTTGGACTATTGGAATCAAGATAACTGAAAGATTATCGTTTAAAACATAATCCTATGAGATAATGTCTTTAAACGGCTCCAATTTTCAGATTGGGAATAATACCTCAGGATAGTCCTGGGAACTGAGAAGTTATTCTATTTGATAGAGTGACATCTCAGGCCTAAGCCCGGAGTTGAGCAAATAGTGGAGCATGAGTTTTGGAAGACTCATGGTGATGATAACTTTATTACTCAATCCTTTGTGCTTGATGCAATTACACTTTAATTCTGTCGTCAGACTAAAAGGATTAGATCCTTATAACATGATGTTGAAATTAAAAATCTTCATAGATCTATTCTAAGATTTAGAAGTACAAATTGCAAAAGAAGCTCTTTCACTAATGTATGTCAGAGAGTACATCTGTCGAGCACTATGTGTCGCAGATGATTGCTGACATCGATCAGCTAGGTTAGATGGTCATTACCTATGTGGCCGAGACTACCAAATATTTGATCTTATAGTCTCTACCTGAAAGCTAGGGCAGGTTCATTTTGATAATTTATATGAGTTATATATTATTAAAATGCATGTTTTGATGAGTAGGCACAATTAGGTTATTGAGATGAATGGTTTTAATGTTCATATAATGAATGTTTACTTTTGATTCATGTGATGAATGTATTGCGCTGATCGTTAATTTTTCTAGCTCTTGTTTTTAGCATTGGAAATGTAAGACCATAAGGTCATATTCTTTCAAGTGTTGTAAGTTTATTTACTTTGTAATAAGTCCATTATGTAACCCTATTTGTAACTTGGAGGAGCCGATGCCGCGAAGGACTTATGACGGAGAAATTTCACGAAGAACTCAACAACACTCCATGGAACAATATTTGAAGACCAAGAGATAACTTGGATTTATTGTACTAATAAGATT
Source organism: Zanthoxylum bungeanum (assembly GCA_019454045.1). Taxonomy (NCBI): domain Eukaryota; kingdom Viridiplantae; phylum Streptophyta; class Magnoliopsida; order Sapindales; family Rutaceae; genus Zanthoxylum; species Zanthoxylum bungeanum. The sequence goes on along the minus strand of SKCR01039274.1, from coordinate 40,456 downwards.
AGTATAGAAAAATAAGAGCCCGGCCAACGCAATTTGAAATGTGTATGTTTTTATAACTTCCAACCCTGTAAACTGGGTTGCGTCGCGATGTAACCCTTAGCGCGTCGCGATGCACAACTCATGCGAGAGCAACCTGACTTGCGTCGCGACGTGACACAGACCTAGCATTTTTCTACTCACTGGTTTATGGGCATCGTAATGCCCACTCTTTGGCGTCGTGACATCAATCCTGGGTATATACGTATGTTTTCAATTGTTTATTAACATGTCATATAGCCTTTGGTGCATACTCTTACATTTTCACATGCCGTAATATGAAGACATGCATGATATTCTAGTCATAAAATATGATTTTATGCAATTTAAAAGTTAAATAAAAATATGTAATGCATTCAAACGGATTAATAAGATTAACTGTTTTAAGGGTTTAAAAATTACGAATTAAAGTTTTAGAAACAAATGGACCTTATGAGTACATTATTTTCCTTGGAATATCGGATGGAAACCCGGACGTAAATTCCATAGCCGATTCTGAATGGATGGAAATATGGTCTGCACTCGGGATACAATACCACATATCTTTGGAATAAATAATATGTTTTTATCGATTAAATGGTTTAATGATATTTGGTCCGTTCGTTGAATTCTAAATTTTAAAAACCCATTAGTGGACTAATAATTTAATAGTTAAATTAATTAGAACACTAAAGCAACTTGATTAAATTAGTTTAATTAAGTTGTTTGGTTAGTAGAGACTAATCGGGATTAGTGAATTAAAAATTAAGAGTTAAAATTGGTTAAATCACTAAATTATCAACTAGTATTAATAAGGTTATGACTTTAGCCGAGCATAATCTAAGATTCATTAAATACTAATAAGATAGAAACCTTACACTTTAAAATAGTAAGTGGGAGAGGGGTATACCATAATATATCCTACGATCTCCATTGTTATCCAGAAATGTGAGATTCAATAGGTGCCTCGAGACGGCTTTGCTTTCGTCCCCCCTACGGATGGTGTCCTTTTTGGGTCAATATCAAGTTTGGATTCCGAAAGGATAGAGACTCTTGATGTATTTGGTGATTTGACCTACCCTACAGCGATACTTCACTAGTTAAGTCCAAGGGTTTTGAAATAATGGGTCACACTCACAAAGGAATGATTAAGTTGTTAATCAAGGCTTCATTGATAAAATAATGGTAGTTGATTAATATAGGAATTAAAGTTATTTCAGATATATTAATCAATTGAGAATGTCTCAGTCTTTCATGCGAATACTTGACCTACCATACAACGACACTTATTTATGGAATAATAGTGACATAGTAATTCTTTTAGGTTTCTAATTCATTATACATTGATCATGCATCATATTCAATTTTTTACCTAGATGTTTGACAATTTTAATATGCGACGAAAACTATGTTAAATGGAAAAGTGACATGAATGCTATTTTGGTCTGCGAATACCTTAAATTTGTCCTAATGGAGGAATGTCCACCTGAGCCAACACCAAATGCTGGCAGAGCTGCATGTAATTGTTAGTGATTATAGGTCTCCAAGATCGAATTAAACAAGCATGAATCGTGTGAATACAACGACGGAAGTTACGGAATACTTACATTGATCGGTTGTGCGACGCGGAGGCAACAAAAATTCAGATTTGCTCACTGGTTTCTACTCGGCAGTGGCTGCTGTTCTGCTCACTGGTTTGTGCGGTAGTGGGCTGCATTTTGCTTTTGATTTTCGGCAATTGGAGGTCCTTGAACAAGCTCCAAGCTTCATCAAAAGTTTCTCGGCTCATGGGTGGACTTCCCTATCACCTTCGCATTGATCCCGGAGTGTGCTAGCACTCTTGTTCTTGCCACAAAAACGCACAGCTTCCCCTTCACTGCTCACGTGTTTTCTTTTTAAAAAAAACCAGTGAAGAACAGCCCCTTGGGCGTGTAGATGAGAGGAAGAAGAGAGAAGAGTTTTGGCTCCAAAAATGAAAATGAGAGAGATCGATTTTGGTTGAGGGATTTTGTGTATCTAATACACAAATCTAATTTCCAAAATTAATTAATTGATTTTTGCTTTTTCCAAAAAATTCAAGTCAATTTATTCCAACCACTAACATCAATCAATCAATCCATCAATCAATCAAATCAAGTGACAAGTTGTCACATCACTCAAAGTGACTAATGATTTGACGCTTGATGCGACTAGCGATTTGACAATTGATTTGACTTGCGTACCGCACTCGAATTCGAAATTCGAATGCGCTCGCAAATAATCTCGGGCTCGGGTTCGCTAATTCCTAAATTAACGAATTTTCCGTTGCGTCGTAATTAAACGATTACGCCTAGCGAAATCACTATTCACGTCGCTAACGAATTAATTCTAAATTAACTCGTTCGCCAAAATAAAATCTAATTTTAATTCCGAGTAGAAATCCAATTTCGTTTAATATATCAAATATATTAATTTATCGATTAATTCCAAATTAATCGTTCTCTCTCTTTAATTAATATTTTATCCCAGATAAAATATCTCTGCAATTAATCCCAGATTAATTTTCTCTCTCATCTAATTAATCCCATATTAATTAAAAGTGTGAGTCATACGTCATCGGTGAATCTTTGGGAAGCGACCCATGAGATCCCCGGATATATTGGCAGTAAATTCGGTCGTGGACTATCCGAACACGTAAGTGCCTCGTACTACGTTTGTACCGATTTACAAGACAAGGTTGGCCTCTAGCAAAGCGCCATGCCTCCCCAATTCTCCGGAAATATCCTTACAGGAATAAAGGATCTATATCAGGCGTAGTATATGTAGTATTGCGTATTTCTGTCCAGTATCAGATGATCACATGCGAGGCCTGGGGCTGGTACAGTGTCTGCCCCGTACGAAGCATATATCGGATTACGAGCAACTAGTGTCTTTAAAATCGGATAATCATGACCAAGTCATATTATCCCGACGGTTGCAACCTTATATAGAGAGCCAGTTATGTATCCCTGAGCGATCATCAACTCCATATGACTGGAGTGACACTTCCATCTCGACATCACACCCAACACAATATGATTCTCGATATACCCAGAATTGGCGTACACAGAACCGGTTAAAGCCCTGAACGACCTCAACCAAAGTATATTGATTTTCGTATGCATTAACGGTGCAAGTCTCAGGTTAAGACCAAATACACCTACATTGATTTCAGACTTCCATAGACACATAGTCATACTACCAATGGAATTCGGAGGGGGTCTTATCCAGAGCGAAGTTGTTTCCGTACCATCGGAGAAACACAACCTCATATTACACTTGCATGAGTATCATATACCCAAATATATGAGAACTATGCTGTTGTGCCCTCACAACGCGCACAAGTGTAATACTAGTCTTTTATGCATTCATCGATGTCCAATCTCGATAATGCTTTGACTAGGGATATTTAATGATTTATCTTTAGTGGATTGATACTGTCTCATATCATTCTTAATCCAGGGACCTCCTATCATTTATATATCTAGGTGATCTAATCACAAAAGATAAGAGTGCAATTTCCTTTGTCACATAGTTAATTTGTACAACAACACCGTGATCTGTACAAATAGTGACGCTATGGGTCATAATTGTCCAACAATCTCCCACTTGGCCTATAGCCAGTCACTCGAGTGCTTGACACCCGAACTATGTACGGTTGGCTCAATTGCTGAGAAAAGGTTTTCGTCAGCGGATTTGCATGACTATCATCTGATACGATTTATTCGATCATCACATCGCCATGATGTATGATCCGAACGAATCAGATGAATATCGAAGCATGTATCTGGATCGTTGATGAGACCATTAATTCTTTAGCCTGTGCTCAAGCCTAGCTTAGCTACTAACAGAATTATATCTAATCTAATTAGATTTATTATCGACCCAGAAGGCTTCTATTGCCGCCTCAGCTGCAGCAATAACCCGCATTTGTTGTTTATTCAGTAACAGCATCTTGCTAGGAAGATTTCCAGCTCACTGTACCATTATTCAAACTGTATAGTACCGTTGGCGACTTATAGTCATTTTCAGGAAAGCCAAGCTTTCACCGATTATTTTATGGGAATGTCATTTCCAAGAAATGACATATTATCATTATTATTCAGGACATTCACTGTCAGCGCGCTCCCACTAACTTCCTTATATACACAAGAATCATTTCGTTTTGAATTAAATCATAAACTATTATGATTACATCAAAACGATAACTCCAAGAACCTAATGCTTGCTTCAATCCAAACATGGATCGAATAACATGCAAACCTTGTTTGATAGTTTTGGTACGACAAAACTGACAGGATGTTATAAACATCCTCCAAAAGGTTTCCGTTAAGGAAAGTGGTTTTGCCGTTCTGCTGCCATATTTCATAAATGAAACATGCAGCAACAGCAAGCATTATCAAATGGATTTACCGTGGCAACAGGTAAAAGGTTTCGTCGTAATCAACACAATGTTGATAACGATACCTTTCCGCTAAAAGCCTAGCTTTATACGTTGGTATGTTGCCATCCATGTACGTCTTCCTTGAAGACTTATAAAGTACCAGTAGGCACAATGCCTTGCGGTACATCAACTAGTATCCAAACTTGTTGATATACATGGAATCTATTTTGGATTCATGACACTTTGTCATAACAGGGAGTCGATACCTTGTATCACTTCCTCATACGTAATCAGTTGGTATACCTCAATAAGATTGACATCTTTATGAGGTGAGATCAGAAACCCATACCCTATGTTATTTTCTGACTCTCTCCGAACTACGTGGTTCTTGTGTATTCGAAGATTAATGATATAGTTTCATCATTGATGAACTATTAGTGTTCCATTGGGATTCGATGCCTAGAATAGTATTACTCCGATTTTCATTGAGTTATACTATCCTCCCACTTACCACTGCATATCGGTATTCCTCTTAGGAAAACCGCATGGTGAGCAACAATCTAATTGTTCTCATGTGAGTTGTATAAGTACAATACTTTGGTATCCCTAGGATAACCTACAATTGGCACGAAATCTGTCAAACAGATTTTAATGGAACCTTATTCTAAATAAGTTCTGCACTGATTATGCTTATCCATTGAAGGAAATGGTAGCTCAGAGCGACTCATGATTAACCTTATCATGTCCAACAAAATTCGGTCACTTAGTTCGGACACACCATCAAAATGACGTGTTCCGGGAGGAGTCCTCTTTGAAAGAATACTATACTCTTTCAAGTATATTAGAAACTTATTGCTTAAGTATTTTCCATTACGGTCTTACCGTGATAGTTTAATACTTTAGCCGATCTGTATGTCTAATTCGTGTCGAAACTATAAAAGTTTCCGATTTGTGTTTTTCAAAAGAAACACATAACCACAACGCGATGCCACATCCGTAAAGGTCACGAAATATTCATATCCACATCTAGCCTAGCTTGACATGGGCCCACTTTCTTCACTATTAACTAGGGTTGAGAGATCGGTGGCATTTGCACTTTTACCGAGTAAATAGTATTTTAGGCACTTTGCCCAATAAACTAGATTCGTAGACTTTATTTGATTAGAAACAAATATGTTCGAGTACGCACTCTTCAAAAGTGCGGATATACGAGTCTTGTTTAATTGTGTCCTAGACAACAATTCCACAATTAAGTTTCTTCTGATCAAATCAGTTTGAGCTATTTGTTTGTCATGTCATATGTTTTAGATTTTATTTATATTCAAAATATAAATGTTGTTATTCACATCTAATGTGTTTATCTCAATATCATCTTTATATAATAAAACACTTTAGTGTTCTAGAATATAAAGGTCAATCCGCAACGGATTAAACACTGATATAGAGATAATGTTTCTAGTCAAACTAGTTACATTATAACAGTTTCTGAATCCTGCTCATAGCAGATTCTGAACATCAGTATATATTTATGTACCACACTAAGTATTTAAAATCTAATTTTAATACTAGTAGTGAACATAATATGACAAATATATTTGAAGTCAGAGTCTTGCTCGTTCTTCAATTCCTTCTTGGGATATTTCATTTATCTTCCCAGAAGATTATAATGATTTTTGCCTTTGCCCTTTTTTAATATTCCAGAAGCCTTTGGCCAAGCCTCGGGTTTCTAGAATATCGAAGTAAGGTGCGCCTTGCACTACTTGCCATATTGCAAACTTTGACTTTGTCTCCTTGAGAATAGTCATTAACTCTCCAAAAGTTTACTATTGTAATTTTAATGGATTAAGCACTAAAGTTATCATCACATAAATCTTCCAAAGATTATGCTCTACTATTTGCTTAACTGCAGGCTTAGGCCTAATATGTTATTTTATCAGATAAAGTAACTTATTAGTTTCCAGGACCATCCTGAAAATTTATTCCCATTTGAAAAATTAAACCATTTAAATACATTATCCCTAGGATCATGTTTTAAATGCCAATCTTTCAATTTTATCTTGATTTTAATAGTCCAACTATTTAATCAACGATTTAGGTACTATATATTATAATGATTATGATAGTCCAACTATACAATCAAATATAATTTAAATTAATTAACCTCAATTACATTGATTACTATAGTCCAACTATAAAATCAACTATTAATCGAAATTAATTAATTCAAATATATTGATTACTATAATCCAATTATATAATCAAATATAATACAGTCCAACTGTTTATTAAAACAACAATTTAAATATTAGTCCAACTAACATTTAATTTATGTGACGAATGATATTTGTTTGAGCGCGTATGGCGAGTAATTGAACGAATATTGCAAATTCAATTCTTGCCTCCCACTATTTTTCGGCGAGCCTCTAACCCTCTGTCGAGTACTCGGGAAACCGTGTTTCCTAACGGGCTAGGATCCCGTTAAATATCACACAATCTTGACTTTGGCCAACAAATTGTATGATAATTAACTAGGTAGATCTCTAAGATCAATTGGATCCAATCCAATTCCTAGATCCAGTAGGCGGACATCCAAGTCCTAAACATATATCTTATATATGCCAATACATCCAATGTATTACCTAACCTTTTTCCTCTGAATCAACTAAGCCTTGGCTTTGGCACAACAAACTTAGTGATCCCAGTCAAGCGCGACCCATTGACCATGGAAAGCTTCGTAATCAATGTCGATGGACAAGAAGTGGTCTTGACTTTGGCCAACAAACCACAACTTGGACAAGACACTGACATGGAACAAAGCTCTCGTGATTCAAACACATCCTCGACGGACAAAAGCCTTGACTTTGGCCAACAATCCAATGCCAGTCTAGGATCTTGAGTGAGAATCACTCAATGGAAGGAAATACGCTTAATATTTTGCGAGAGTTTTTCGAGTGCAAATTGGCAACCAATTTATTATCTTTGTTAAGGTCTCATCATCATACACCCTTAAACATGCATTCTAAACACATAATAAAGCGCATATGAAAAATAATAATGATATGCGGATGGATATTTTACACAATGATCCTAGATCAAATCTCTCCATTTATCTCTCCCGCTAGCACAAGTATTTACTTCTACCCGTTACACTACAGTTCTAAAGAAACCTCATTTACATTGAGGGGAATAGGTGAGAAGAGAATACAAAGAATAAGGAGGTGATAAGGCTGGACACGCAGGTCCAATTAATAAATCAAATTTATTACAACAATTTCTAAAATTGCCCCACCCATCTAATATCCATCTGATATACATTATTCATGCATCGCAACCATGTATTCACACAAGCATGTTATCAATCAATCTAATCCAATTAATTAATCTGATAATTAGTGATCATCCAATGTTCAAACAACGATTTGATTTTGTTCGAGTCAAACTCGTTTTTGCGAATAAGTACTCAAAGTACGAATTATTGAATTAAATTAAACTACAACATTAAATCCAATTTAATATGTATTTAATTCTAATTCACTATTTAATTCCAAATTAAATATTACACTTTATTAAGGAACTTTTACGACTTAAATTCCATATTTAATCGCAACGGGTCTCAAAGCCCGATTAACGTCCAACTTCAATTTAATTAAAGTCCAATGTGCTTTTAATTAATTCCTTAAGGCGTGGACTTTTGGTCAACTCGGATCAAACCGAATAACCAAAATCCAATCCGGGAGTTACCCTATAAGCCTAGAAATCAATCTTGGCCCATTAGGCCCAATTAAACTTTAAAGGTCCATTAAGTTGCATTTGGGCTTTATGGAAGCGGTTTTGGGCCCAATTGGATCCAATCCATTTGGCCTAAACCTAACTTGGTACAACCAAGCCCAATTAGCTCAATTACAAGACAACAAGCCCAAATCCAATTTAAGGCCCAATTAACTAAATTACTAAAATCCAATTTTACAATTTAATTAATCAAAGTGCATTAACAAAATTAATCACCCAAGTCATTATTTCCAAAACACAAATTAGGCTCATTAATCATGCTCATCATTATTAAATTATGTCCAACACAATTTAACATAAATCAAACCCATTTACATGATCACTTTGTGTCTCGGCAATAGGGTTTATTTGTCAAATTGCAAATCCAATCCAATTGAATCCAATTAAACATTACATCAATATACCCAACATGATTCTAACTCATCTAATGAATCAAAAATCAAATTTCCAAGACATCAATTTAGGGCACCATTCGGCCAACACCAAAAATTTGGGCAAATTTGTTCCAAACAATTTTTAATCAAATTGATCCAATCAATCATCAATTAAAACACATTCAAGCATACTTAATCATCCAATTTCATAATTGCATGCTCAAATTCATTTTACCCAATTTCATGCTTTGTAACATACTCGGTAATTTGGGGATTTTACGTCCGATTCGAATTCAATCCAATTAATTCCACAATCGAAGTTAAATCATATTCCCGAATGATTTCCAATACATCCAATGAATCAAAAATCAAAAATCCCAAGACATAATAGCATTATCAAATTCGGCCAAGGTAACAATTTGGGGAAAAAATGATCCAATCACAATTTCTTGAAATTGATCCAATCAATCTTCAATTCAACATCAATTAAGCATACAAAATCATCCAATTTCATTTAAACAAGCTCAAAATCAATTTACCCAAATTTTAACACTAAACTTTTTTCATGTTTTTCCTTGCTCAAGATACCATTGTTAGTGATTCTAGGTCTCCAAGATCGAATTAAACAAGCATGAATCATGTGAATACAACGAAGGAAGTTGCGGAATACTTACATCGATCGGTTGTGCGACGCGGAGGCAACAAAAAATCAGATTTGCTCACTGGTTTCTACTTGGCAGTGGCTGTTGTTCTGCTCACTGGTTTGTGCGGCAGTGGGCTGCATTTTGCTTCTGATTTTCGGCCATTGGAGGTCCTTGAACAAGCTCCAAGTTTCTTCAAAAGTTTCCCGGCTCATGGGTGGACTTCCCTATCACCTTCGCATTGATCCCGGAGTGTGCTAGCACTCTTGTTCTTGCCACAAAAATGCACTACTTCCCCTTCATTGCTCACATTTTTTCTGTTAAAAAAAAAACCAGTGAAGAACAGTCCCTTGGGCGTGTAGATGAGAGGAAGAAGAGAGAAGAGTTTTGGCTCCAAAAATGAAAATGAGAGAGATCGATTTTGGTTGAGGGATTTTGTGTATCTAATACACAAATCTAATTTCCAAAATTAATTAATTGATTTTTGCTTTTTCCAAAAAATTCAAGTCAATTAATTCCAACCACCAACATCAATCAATCAATCCATCAATCAATCAAATCAAGTGACAAGTTGTCACATCACTCAAAGTGACTAATGATTTGACGCTTGATGCGATGCTAGATGTGACTAGCGATTTGACGCTTGATTTGACTTGCGTGCTGCACTCGAATTCGAAATGCGAATGCGCTCGCAAATAATCTCGAGCTCGGGTTCGCTAATTCCAAATTAATGAATTTTCCGTTGCGTCGTAATTAAACGATTACGCCTAGCGAAATCACTATTCACGTCGCTAACGAATTAATTCTAAATTAACTCGTTCGCCCGAATTAAAATCTAATTTTAATTCCGCGTCGAAATCCAATTTCGTTTAATATATCAAATATATTAATTTATCGATTAATTCCAAATTAATCATTCTCTCTCTTTAATTGATATTTTATCCCAGATAAAATATCTCCGCAATTAATCCCAGATTAATTTTCTCTCTCATGTAATTAATCCCAGATTAATTAAAAGTGCGAGTCATACGTCATCGGTGAATCTTTGGAAAGCGACCCATGAGATCCCCGGATATGTTGGCAGTAAATTCAGTCGTCGGACAATCCAAACACGTAAGTACCTCGTACTACGTTTGTACCGATTTACAAGACAAGGTTGGCCTCTAGCAAAGCGCCATGCCTCCCCAATTCTCCAGAAATATCCTTACAAGAATAAAGGATCTATATCAGGCATAGTATACGTAGTATTGCGTATTTCTGTCCAGTATCAGATGATCACATGCGAGGTGTGGGACACAGGAACTGGACGACGCATGCTGTCCCGGGCTTGCGGCCCGGTTGGGAGTACGGGGTAGCCCACGGGGGACTAAACCGGAGAATAATAGAGTCGCCACCCGGTGTGAACCGGGAAAATGAGATTTAAGGCCGCACTCACCCCTCGCAAGGGAAGACCTCAAACCGTTGGGTTCAGAATGGTCCCTTACTTATGTCTCTTGTAATGAAAGGATTTATGTAATAATTTAATCAAGTTTAAGTAACACTTATTTCCAAGAGTATCATGCTGTCCAGTATCAGATGATCACAACAGTAAGTTTTATCTTGTACATGTGGACTGTGAAGGTGAGTGGTGCGCCTGTTATGGGCTTTAAGCGCTAAGGCAATATGGTGTGTAGAGTGTGGCTATGGGTTTGGCTGAAGCAAGGGCTGAGAATATGGGTACACCAATGACAATAGGTCGAGCCAAGAGAGTGATAAACGATGCAATCAATAGATGAAAGACACGGCAAATATCGTGGTAAATGTAGCCTTTTAGGCTTTTCTTCCCCCAAATGGAGAACCTTTTAATCCAACACAATAAGCCCATGCACCTTTCGTTACGATGAGTACAAAGATAAAGATAACTATATGAAATTAGTATGTCCGATTGAACATATCTTGTATTCAACTGAACACACATCAACCGACGCGGCAAAGCATCGTGGTAAAGGATTTTAACCCCTCGAAATAGGGGACCTTTCATCGCACTTACTAAGCCCATGCGCTAGATTGAATCATGCATGCAAAGAATTAAAAACAATAATATCAAACTTAGTATGCCCGATTGAACATATCTTGCATTCAACCGAACACACATCAACCGGCGCGGCAAAGCATCGTGGTAAAGGGTTTTAACCCCTCCAAATAGGGGACCTTTCATCGCACTTACTAAGCCCATGCGCTCGATTGCATCATGCATACAAAGAATTAAAAAGCAATAATATCAAACTTAGTATGCCCGATTGAACATATCGTGCATTCAACCGAACACACATCAACCGGCGCAGCAAAGCATCATGGTAAAGGATTTTAACCCCTCCAAATAGGGGACCTTTCATCGCACTTACTAAGCCCATGCGCTCGATTGAATCATGCATAAACAAGTAACAAGCAGAATTCAAATGACGAAAAATAAATAAACCAAAACGACATAAAACAAAAGAGGGTGCCGTTTACTCAAGCGGTACGTGGAGTTGTATCCCGAGTACAGATCATATTACCGTCCATTCGGAATCGGCTATGAAATTTATGTCCGGGTTTCCATCCGATATACCGCGAGAGTTGACACATCTTTTATTTTATTCCAAGTCCACAACATACAATATTTCATGATACATGCATATTTATCTACTCAAGGGCCAAAACATGTATTTTAGCATAACAATCATGCGAACAATATTCAATAAATAATAAAAATAAAACAGAAAACGAATGTGGAAAATACCCTCAGGCCTAACCTTTTTTGCCGACTTTCGGACTTGCGTTTCACGAAGATCGGAAGGGTAAAGCTCCTCAACTTCTCCGGTTCACTGGTTTAGCGTCTTAGCTCACTGTTTTGCTGTTTTGCTTGCTGTTTGGTCTCCATTTTGCTCCTGTCTTCTCTGTATCTTCTGCTCACTGTTTCAGGTCTATTAGTGGACTGTTTTTGCGTTTTTTGGGGGGGTTTGGGTTGCTGTTTTTGCGGTTTTAAGGAAGCTTTGAGTGCAGTTTTTTATGTTACTGCTTTAAGGTTTTTAGGGAATGTTTTAAGTGGATTTTGCTGCTGTTTTAGGGGTTAAATTACTGTTGTTTGGGCGTGTAAAATAGTGCAGTTTTTGTGTTCACTGCAGTTCAGTTTTTTGTTGTAATTTTCGGTGATGGAGGGCTGCTGTATATGGCTGGTTTTGGTGGATTTATGAGGATATAAAGGCTTGTTATTTTCGGTTATGGAGGGGTTGAGGAGGGTGATGTGTTCGGCTATGGAGTGGAGGAGATGAAAAGAATATTTTTTGTTACTTATTCTTGTGATTGGCGTGAATGGAGAGCTTAGAGAGGGGTTTGGAAATTCTTTGCTTCTTTATTTCTTGTGATGGGCGTGAACTAGGAGGAGGGAATGCCTTGGAAAAGTGTGGTTTATATAGAGAAGGGCTATGGCTTCACCTTGTCTCACAAGGAAGGGATTTGATTTTGTGTTGAGCAAGGAAAGTCAAAGATTGAGGGGGACAAATTTGGTTTAGATTAGGAAGTCAATATATGTAATTGGTTAGGATTAGGCATTTAATTTGTTAGATTAGGAAGTCAATATTTTTTATTTGTTATGATTGATTTTAATTAGGTATATCATCTTTTTAATTTAGGTATATAACATATTTGATTTGTTTAAATTAGGCATGATTTTATTTTATGTTTTATTTAATTTGGTAAATGATTTAATTATTATTTTATTTAATTACATTATTTAATTAATATTTAACTTAATATTTGATTTAATTTGGGTGTGTATTAGGGTGAATGGGTGTGTGGGCCTTGGTTGGGGCGTGTGGGCCTTTGGTTGGTGGGTTTGGTTTGTGTGGACAAGGTGCCGGGAATAATTTTTAAAACGGAAAACCAACAAGTAACTTGAAGTTAAACCAGCGAACTTAATCCGAATATGAGTCAATTCTTGACTCCTCCATTCCGACGTCCGTTTCCCGCGGCTCCCGTGACTTAAAAGGTAGTGCCTCCAACTGAGACTCATCATCGGGTTTCACATGCAAAAATGCAATGCCTACAGTCGTCCCCACTTTGATGGGACTTGTGCAGTGTGTGACTTTGAATAATCCTATCAAAGTTATGCAATGCATTTTCACTTACCTGGCTCGTCTGCTGCCTCGAGCTGAGTTGGTGCTGCAGTGGACCTCGATCCTGGGACGCATCCCGATAACTACAACTGACAATGGGGGCACCTCGACCCGGGGTACCTCGACCCAATACCGCTAGCAATAGGGACCTCGCCCTCAATATGATGATGTAGTGGGCACCTCGACCCTGGGCACCTCGACCCTGGGCACCTCGACCCAACACCGCTGACAATAGGGACCTCGCCCTCAAACTGATGATGTAATGGGCACCTCGACCCTGGGACGCATCCCGGAACTACAACCGACAACGGGGGCACCTCGACCCTGGGCACCTCGACCCAACACCGCTGACAATAGGGACCTCGCCCTCAAACTGATGATGTAGCGGGCACCTCGACCCTGGGACGCATCCCGGAACTACAACCGACAACGGGGGCACCTCGACCCTGGGCACCTCGACTCAACACCGCTGACAATAGGGACCTCGCCCTCAAACTGATGATGATGTGGGGCTTCGCCCTCAAGCCGATACGGGCCTCGCCGCCTGGGACTTATCCCTAAAACTGAAACTGCGCTGACGCTGTTTGGCTCATCTCTACCGCTTTCTCTTTTCTTCGAACCTGCGAACACAAAACAAAAACAAACACGGAAGGAATGCAATGTTACGTGTATGCATGAATGATTTTCCTACTCCGTTGGGTTAGGTCTTCTGCCAATTCCCTTGGTGACCGCTCGGTCTTTTCTCTCTCAGACAAAGTACTGTTTCAATCTATCCACGTTGATCGGCTCGGTTAACTCGTTTCCTTCCAAGTCTGATAGCCTCACTGCTCCATTTCCCATTACCTTCTGCACTATGTAAGGTCCTTCCCAGTTAGGTCTGAATTTTCCTCTCGAATCTGTCGTCGACGGCCTCGACTGCTTAAGTACCAAATCACCCTTTCTGATCTTGGTGGGGCGTACTTTCTTGTTGAATGCTCGGGCTAGTCTCTTCTGATACAACTGCATGTGATACAAAGACTTCATTCTCTTCTCATCCAATAGTGCTAACTGATCAAACCTCTGTGCGGCCCACTCTTGTTCCGGTAATTCTTCCTCTGCTAATACCCTCATGGACTGTATTTCCACTTCTACTGGCAATACTGCTTCCATTCCATAGACCAAAGAGTAAGGTGTGGCCCATGTTGCTGTTCTTACTGATGTTCTGTACCCCCACAAAGCATACGGTAATTTCTCGGCCCAATCTCTGCAATTTTCTGTCATCTTGGCTAAAATCGTATTTATAGTCTTGTTGGCTGCCTCAACTGCTCCATTTTCCTGTGGCCTGTACGATGATGATTTGTGGTGGCCTATCCCATACCTCTGTAACATTGCCTTCGTCTCTCCTTGAAACTGAACTCTGTTGTCTGTCACTACATGATGCGGCATACCATACCGACAAATGAGGTTCTGAGCTATAAACTTTGCCATCTGTTTTGCTGTAACATTGTTGAATGATTCGGCTTCCACCCACTTCGAGAAGTAATCTATGGCCACTACTATGAAGCGATGCCCATTCGATGCATTTGGTCGAATTTCTCCAATCATATCAATTCCCTATGCTGAGAAAGGCCACGGCTCTGACAACCCGTGCAATTCTGTGTGTGGTAAGTGATTCAAATTACCGTGTGCTTGACAGTCATAACAGTGCTTTACCATCTTCGCGCAGTCTGTTTCCATGGTTGACCAATAAAAACCTTGTCTCACTATCTTGCGGGACAGATTCAACCCTTTCATGTGCGGACCATATACCTCGACGTGTATTTCTTCCATTACATGATGAGCTTCTTCTTTTCTCAAACACTTCAAATGAATACCGTTTGCTTGCCTCTTGTACAGTTCCCCTTTCAAAGTCACATACTGGGAAGCTAACTTCTGAATGACTATTCTGTCTTTTCTGCCTGCCCCTTCCGGGAGTTCACCATGTTCCAGATACCTCTGAATGTCATAATACCAAGGTTTACCGTCGTCGACCTCAACTTCCAGAATTCTTTCTGTCTCACAAACATGGCTGCTTGCTGTTGTCAGTATCAACGGTCTCATCACTAACTTTTCTGGATTTTCCCAAGTTGCTGCAAGTGTAACCAATGCATCTGCCATTTGATTCTCTTCTCTCGGTAAGTGTTGAAACTTACACTCGGGGATAACCTGTGCCAACGTTCTGAGGTAAAAAGGTAAGGTTTCAACCGTTCTTCTTTCTATTCCCATTCTCCTCGCATCTACTGGACTACCAACATAGAATCTCTGTAGACTTCCACACTTCCGGCCTTCAAGGCTATCAATGCTGTCAAACCAAAAGCACATGCTTCATACTCGGCCATGTTATTAGTCACTCTGAATGTCAACCTCTTGGCCAAAGGCAAAGTCTCTCCCTTGGGGGTTACTATCACGATCCCAATTCCAGCTCCCTTGTAATTCACTGCTCCGTCAAAGTACATCTTCCATTTCTGAACTGTTATTGCTTGGATCTCTTCGTCTGGAAATTCAAACTTATACTGATACCCCTCAACAGGTTGCAATGCTAGAAACTCTGCTACTGCTCGCCCTTTGATCACTTTGGAGGTGAGATACTCAATGTCAAACTCTGTCAGCAATACCAACCATCTGCCCAATTTTCCCACTAGTGAAGGCACCGAATGAAGATACTTCAAAGGATTTTCCTTTGCCACTACCTGGATCTTGTATGACTGGAAATAATGCCGCAATTTTCTGGAAGCCCATACCACTGCAAGACAGATCTTCTCAACTTCCTGATATCAAGTCTCATACGGAGCATCTTCTTACTTAGATAATAGACTGCATGTTCTACCCCTGTCTCATCAGCATGTACCATCATTGCCCCCAGTGCTTCTGATTCTATAGCCAAATATAATACCAAAGGTCTACCCGGTCTCGGAGGCTTCAATACAATAGGCTTTACCAAGTACTCTCTGATTTTGTCGAAGGCTGTCTGACACTGTTCATTCCATCTCACTGGCTGATCTTTTCTCAACAGTTTGAAGATAGGCTCACATACTGATGTCAACTTGGCGATGAACAGACTGATGTACTGAATCTTCCCCAAGAATGCTCTGACTTCTTTTTCTATCTTCGGTGCAGGCATTTCTGTTATTGCCTTGATTTTCTCAGAATCTACCTCTATTCCGCCCATTCCCACTGTATGACCAAGCAATTTCCCTGATGTCACCCCAAACACATATTTCTTGGGATTTAACCGTAGGTTGTATCTGTCAACTCTCTGAAGAAACCTTTCCAGTGCTTCGATATGCCCAACTCTTGTCTCTGATTTCACCATCATGTCATCCACATACACCTCAATCTCTTTGTGCATCAAGTCATGGAAAAGTGTAGTGGCCATCCGTTGATAAGTAGCTCCCGCATTCTTAAGCCCAAACGGCATTACCTTGTAACAATAAGTACCCCACTCAGTAACAAATGCAGTCTTGTGTTTGTCTTCCTCAGCCATGAGAACCTGATTGTAACCTGAAAACCCATCTGCAAATGAATACATAGCAGATAAAGCCACACTATCAACCAGAACATCTATATGCGGCAGAGGAAAATCATCTTTCAGACAAGCCTTGTTGAGATCTCTGTAGTCTACACACATTCTGACCTTCCCATCTTTCTTTGGCACCAGTACTATATTAGCCAACCACTCAGGATACTTTACTACTTCCAGGAACCCCACATCTATATGTTTCTTAACTTCCTCTCTGACTTTCTCAGTCCATTCTGATCTCATCCGTCAAAGTTTCTGTTTTACTGGCCTCATATTCGGATAAGTTGGTATTATGTGCTGGGCAATGTTTCTGTCTACCCCAGGCATGTCCTCATAGGACCAAGCAAACACTTTGGCATATATGACCAACACTTCTTCTAGTTTCTCCCTCTCTTCAGAGGTAACTTCACTTGCAATCAGAATTTCTTTGGGGTTCTCAAGCGTACCCAAGTTAAATGCAGTAGTTCTGGCCGAACTGATATCAAATATGCTTGATTCGTGCAGAGTAAATGGAAATGACTCAGGCAAGTAAGCAAAAGAAATGTCTTTATTATTGGATAATACGGAAGTACATTCAAACAAATCAAGAAGGTAAATGTCTTCATCATCTACAGACACTTCTTCCTTTGCAATCAGGTCTTCCTCAGGCTTTTCGTCCTCTCCCAGAGTCAGGCTCTCCAACTTCATTAGTTCTTCCTCCCAATTCTATTCTTCTTTCTTCACAATTTCTTCAACTATCAGCTTCTTACCCAACATATCCTGGAAGATCTCAAACCCATGTACCACAATTCCATTAACTTCCACAGGTTCAGGCTCCCCTTGCTATCCTGAAGCTTTCACAAAACACCCCATCAGTTTCAGGCCCTTTTTCTTGACCTTCGATTTTTCTTCATCAGATTTGTACCCCAAACCTTTCCGAGTAGTCTGTCCTCTGAAATCTGAGAATTTTGAACCTTCACCCGGCTCAAACTTCATTTTTTTCATGATCCTAGCCACCCTAGGATCCAACCATTCCTCAAAAGTAGCTGACACCTGAAACCTCGTGAAAGGTTGTATCTCCAAGGCAGCCACGACATTATCTACCTCAGCCCGGATAGTAACAACTTCTCCCTCATACGGGAACTTGATCATCTGATGTAAAGTGGAAGGCATGCCCCCAACTTTGTGAAACCAAGGCCTTCCCAACAACAAGGCAAAAGTGGCTGGGATGTCCAGCACTGTAAACTCAACTTCATCTTCAATAGGGCCTACCTTGACCATAACCACAAAAGTACCCTCGACTCCCCTTTTACTGTTATCATAAGCCTTAATAGTCATGCTGGAGGGGTCCAAGTCTGTTGCTTTCATACCCAATCTCGCCAGAATTTTCAGCGGGCACATATTGATGGACGAACCGTCATCCACCATCACGCATGAAGTTCGCTTGCCCCTCACCTCGGCCCTGATAAATAGAGGCCTATTATGATTTCTCCCCTCCGCCAGGAGTTCATCCTCAGAAAAATATATCTGCAAAGCTTCTTTCTGAACCGACCCAACAAACATTGCAGGGTTGGCATCTTCCGATACCACAATCTTTCTCAAGGCCTCGACCATGGCCTACCTATGCTCCCGAGATGCACATAACAATTCCCAGATACTCACTTGTGCTCTAGTCTTCCTCAATTGCCTCAGCACTATATCCCCCTCAGTATTTTCTGCAGTCTCAACCAGTTCTCTACCATCTGTCAAAACTTCATTACCCTTCTCTGCCATATCATTGTAAAAACGACCAATGCGCGTCATTCCCCTTACTTCTTCCTCATCACTGCTAGAGAAATCAAGCCAAAAGTTTTTCCACTGCTCAGTCTCATCTTCACTAGTACTATCCCAGATTCCCAGGCAAAAGGCTTGAGGGTTAAAGGATTTTAGGACAAGGTCTTCTGGGAGGCCAGAATTGATCATATAGGCTGGTGGTGGTACGACACGGTAGTTGGGTAAAGGGTTTATGTGTGTGTCAGGCTGTTCTGTTTCTGGGTCAGGTATTTTCTTGGAGTCTATCAGGTCTTGGATTTCATGGCGGAGTCGGGCGCAGTTGTCGGTGTCATGGCCCTTTTATTGGTGAAAGTGACAGTAAAGGCTTAGGTTATAATGTGATGGTGGGGGATTGGGTAATGGTTTGGCTTCTAAGGGTGACAGAAATCCTTGTCTCTTCAACTTCTCCAATACTTTGGACAAGGGCCTACCCAAGTTGGAGAATCTCCGGTTCCGGATAGCGACAATCTCAGTAGAAACGGGCTTTGTTCCCGATGTCCCCCCAATGGGCCTCCTGTTCAGACCATAGAATTTTCTATTTTCAGCCTCTTCTTCCTCAATATCCATGACAGTCTCCCTCAACTGCCGAAAGTCTGTAATCATGAAGGTCATCTTCCTCAACTTGCTGTAAATGGAGGGTCTGGTGCCCTTGATAATCATCTTAATCTGATCCTTCTCCGAAGGCCTAGTCTGTATCTTCAACAACTGACCCCTCCACCAGTCCACATACTCCTTAAAACTCTCCTCCGATTTCTGCTTAACATTCTCCAGATCACGGAGTGACAGATCGATCTCTAGTTCAGTGACATACTGTTTCAGGAAAGCATCAGCCAACTCCCTCCAATCTTCATTCACTTTTTTCTCCAAACTATGGTACCACACCACGGGAGCTCCCTCGAGCGACATTCCAAACATTTTCTGCACTTGGCGGTGAGATAAACCAACTGAACTCATGACTGATACAAACTGTCGGAGATGCACCCTTGGATCCCCATTCCCGTTAAACTTAGCCATATCAGGCATCTTGAACTGTGCCGGCAACTGTTCCTCGAAAGTCAGTGTGTCATAATTCAGTAAATCCTCATTCTTACCCCTCATCTTGCGAGTAACTGACTCAACCTGATCCCGGAGCTTCTGTAACTATGCCTGAGACCCAGATACTCTGCCTGCTGCATACTCTGCCATATCATCATCAAAAGTGGGGATATCATCCCCCAATCTGTTCGGAGGTTCCTCTTGCCTCACATTCTCAGAATTTCCCCCAGCACGGGGCACAGCCATACCAGCCACAGTAGTAGTCAAGGCTTGCAACTGTTCAGTAATCTTGGCGAGACCGTTCTCTAACTGATCCATACGGGATACCTCATTACCGGATTCACTCATGACTGTTACTGTTCTTTTAATGAGCCTTGTTCCTTCTCTAACCCAAACGGTATCTATGATGTCTTTTTGAGACATAGAAGGTGTTAACATGACATATGTATGTATGAGGTGCATGAGATGCATGTAACATATATAACATACTAAATCAACTAAAATTTTCAAACCAATCGGCCCGTTATCATTTTAGAAGCTTTTGGGCTAACTGTCATAGGAGTGAACTCGTCCCAGTTTAAATGGCCCAACAAGTTCACATCTCATGGCAAGGAGCCCAACTAAATCCAAATGGTAATGTTCCTAACACAAGCACAAAGTGGCCCATCAATCACTTAGAAGCCTTTGTCCCAATCGTCATAAAATACGTTCTTGTCCCAGTTTAAATGGCCCAACAAGCCCATATCCCATGACAAATGGTCCAAATGGATCCAAACGACGATGTTCCCAAACACAAGCATAGAAGAAAGATAATGCAAACATAAAACAATGATTTCTACAGAATGGCCCATCAACATTTCAGAAGCTTTGGGCCTAATGGTCATAAGGTACGAACTCGCCACAATTTAAATGGCCCAGCAAGTTCGCATTTCTGACAATAGTCCAACTGCATCCAAATGAGGATGGTCCACAAGCACATATTCAAGGAA
Organism: Zanthoxylum bungeanum; assembly: GCA_019454045.1. Taxonomy (NCBI): domain Eukaryota; kingdom Viridiplantae; phylum Streptophyta; class Magnoliopsida; order Sapindales; family Rutaceae; genus Zanthoxylum; species Zanthoxylum bungeanum. The sequence continues at coordinate 19,746 of SKCR01039274.1, read as the reverse complement.
ATAATTGTTACTTTAACCATACAAACCCGGTCTATGGGTGGGTTCGCAATAGTGTAGACAAAGGCTCTCACCGGCGAAGGATGGCCCACAACTAGGTCTCCCCAATCAAGGGTTCGAGCGACCAAGTGGGCGCAACCTTTTTTATACACTAAGGTACGTGCCAATGAGCTATGGTGTGTGACTGACTGTCAAATTGATTTCCCGTTGTAGATTCCCCAGAGGGAGGGTGGAGCGAGGCTCTCTTAAGTACCCTAGCCTTTTAGGCTCTTATCGCTTGGTGACAGGAATAAACAACGAGTTCTCCAAATTAGTCCATCACAATAGGCTAAGGGTAGATGGCTATATAGGTGCCTTCACAGCTTTTCCTTCTAGGAAGGTAGTGAATGAAGGAAGACACCAAACCATTACCTAGCCTCAAAATGCCCTTGATTAAACCCCCATTTTATCCACTATAGACACGGTCAATTAGAACATAAATCCAAACATTACAAGACAATATTTCAGGGCCGATTCTCTATCCCAAGTGGAGTCACCAGACTGTGGGACACAGGAACTGGACGACGCATGTTGTCCCCGGCTCGCGGCCCGGTTGGGAGTATGGAGTAGCCCGCGGGGGACTAAACCGGTGAATAATGGAGTCGCCATCCGGTGTGAACCGGGAAAATGAGATTTAAGGCCACACTCACCCCTCGCAAGGGAAGACCTCAAACCGTTGGGTTCGGAATGGTCCCTTACTTATGTCACTTGTAATGAAAGGATTTATGTAATAATTTAATCAAGTTTAAGTAACACTTATTTCCAAGAGTATCATGCTTCTAAATTCACATGTACAAGATAAAACTTACACCTAAATTTACATATATTTCACATCTAAGATTGCATGCTTGAAAGTACATCAAAGTGGCAATGAACATACAACTTCATTGGCATATTATATTCATGAAAAACACAAGCACACACACTAACCACACAAGCACACATGTGAGCACTTTTCCAAGTGGTACGTGGAATTGTATCCCAAGTACAGACCGCACTACCGTCCATTCGGAATCGGGTACGAAATTTATGTCTGGGTTTCTATCCGATATACCACAAGAAATAATACTCAAATGCTATCATGACATGGATATATGAATTGTAATACGATATGTTGAGCCAAGACGAAGGTAAATGATGCAACCAATGGGATAAACATGCTTTTCACTATGATGCGTACAAAGATAAGAATGACTATATGGGATTTCATAATACATGCATGAATGGTATAGTTGGCTTTATGTGAGAGTTGTGAGTGTGTGCGTGAGTGCAAGGTGGCTTTATGGCGTGAGGAGTTGTGCTTGTGGTAAGCGGCTTAATGGCAGGCGAATTGCGTGAATTGTTTGAGTGTGTGGGGACTGTTTGTATTTCAGGGCGTGAAGGCAATGGTAGGGAATTAGCGATAGTCAGTGGGTAAGTATTAGGTTTGTGTACTGGGCTGTATATGCGTGAGTGAATGGCAGTGTGTGCGTGAGTGAATGGGACGTGAGCGTGGGTGTTGTGGCATGCAGGTCTGGGTGGCAGTTTTAAGAGGGTTTCATGCGCTGATTTGTTTGTTGGTTAAAGGCAGTTTGTGAATATGGCTCACGTGGACTGTGAAGGTGAGTGGTGCGTCTGTTATGGGCTTTAGGCGCTAAGGCAATATGGTGTGTGGAGTGTGGCTATGGGTTTGGCTGAAGCAAGGGCTGAGAATATGGGTACACCAATGATAATAGGTCGAGCCAAGACAGGGATAGACGATGCAATCAATAGATGAAAGACACAGCAAATATCGTGGTAAAGGTAGTCTTTTAGGCTTTTCTTCCCCCAAATGGAGAACCTTTTAATCCAACACAATAAGCCCATGCGTCTTTCGTTACGATGAGTACAAAGATAAAGATAACTATATGAAATTAGTATATCCGATTGAACATATCTTGTATTCAACCGAACACACATCAACCGGAGCGGTAAAGCATCGTGGTAAAGGATTTTAACCCCTCCAAATAGGGGACATTTCATCGCACTTACTAAGCCCATGCGCTCGATTGAATCATGCATGCAAAGAATTAAAAACAATAATATCAAACTTTGTATGCCCGATTGAACATATCTTGCATTCAACCGAACACACATCAACCGGCGCGGAAAAGCATCGTGGTAAAGGGTTTTAACCCCTCCAAATAGGGGACCTTTCATCGCACTTACTAAGCCCATGCGCTCGATTGCATTATGCATACAAAGAATTAAAAAGCAATAATATGAAACTTAGTATGCCCGATTGAACATATCTTGCATTCAACCGAACACACATCAACCGGCGCGGCAAAGCATCGTGGTAAAGTTTTTTAACCCCTCCAAATAGGGGACCTTTCATCGCACTTACTAAGCCCATGCGCTCGATTGAATCATGCATAAACAAGTAACATGCAGAATTCAAATGACGAAAAATAAATAAACCAAAACAACATAAAACAAAAGAGGGTGGCGTTTACTCAAGCGGTACGTGGAGTTGTATCCCGAGTACAGATCATATTACCGTCCATTCGGAATCGGCTATGAAATTTATGTCCGGGTTTCCATCCGATATACCGCGAGAGTTGAAACATCTTTTATTTTATTCCAAGTCCACAACATACAATATTTCATGATACATGCATATTTATCTACTCAAGGGCCACAACATGCATTTTAGCATAACAATCATGCAAACAATATTCAATAAATAATAAAAATAAAACAGAAAATGAATGTGGAAAATACCCTCAGGTCTAACCTTTTATGCCGACTTTCGGACTTGCGTTTCACGGAGATCGGAAGGGTAAAGCTCATCAACTTCTTCGGTTCACTGGTTTAGCGTCTTGGCTCACTGTTTTTCTGTTTTGCTTGCTGTTTGGTCTCCGTTTTGCTCATGTCTTCTATGTATCTTCTGCTCACTATTTCAGGTCTATTAGTGGGCTGTTTTTGTGTTTTTTAGGGGGGTTTGGGTTGCTGTTTTTGCGGTTTTAAGGAAGCTTTGACTGCAGTTCTTTATGTTACTGCTTTAAGGTTTTTATGGGATGTTTTAAGTGGATTTTGCTGTTGTTTAGGGGTTAAATTACTGCTGTTTGGGCGTGTAAAACAGTGCAGTTTTTGTGTTCACTGCAGTTCGGTTTTTGGTTGTAATTTTCGGTGATGGAGGGCTGCTGTATAGGGCTGGTTTCGATGGCTTTATGAGGATATAAAGGCTTGTTATTTTCGGTTATGGAGGGGTTGAGGAGGGTGATGTGTTCATCTTTGGAGTGGAGGAGATGAAAAGAATATTTTTTGTTACTTATTCTTATGATTGGCTTGAATGGAGAGCTTAGAGAGGGGGTTGGAAATTCTTTGCTTCTTTATTTCTTGTGATGGGCGTGAACTAGGAGGAGGGAATGCCTTGGAAAAGTGTGGTTTATATAGAGAAGGGCTAGGGCTTCACCTTGTCTCACAAGGAAGGGATTTGATTTTGTGTTGAGCAAGGAAAGTCAAAGATTGAGGGGGGACAAATTTGGTTTAGATTAGGAAGTCAATATATGTGATTGGTTAGGATTAGGCATTTAATTTGTTAGATTAGGAAGTCAATATTTTTTATTTGTTATGATTGATTTTAATTAGGTATATCATCTTTTTAATTTAGGTATATAACATATTTGATTTGTTTAAATTAGGCATGATTTTATTTTATGTTTTATTTAATTTGGTAAATGATTTAATTATTATTTTATTTAATTACATTATTTAATTAATAGTTAACTTAATATTTGATTTAATTTGGGTGTGTATTAGGGTGAATGGGCGTGTGGGCCTTGGTTGGGGCGTGTGGGACTTTGGTTGGTGGGTTTGGTTTGTGTGGACAAGGTGTCGGGAATAATTTTTAAAACGGAAAACCAACAAGTAACCCGAAGCTAAAACAACGAATTTAATCTGAATATGAGTCAATTCTTGACTCCTCCCTTCCAACGTCCGTTTCCCGCGACTTAAAAGGTAGTGCCTCCAACTGAGACTCATCATCGGGTTTCACATGCAAAAATGCAATGCCTACACGAGGCTTGGGGCTGGTACAATGTCTGCCCCGTACGAAGCATATATCGGATTACGAGCAACTAGTCTCTTTAAAATCGGATAATCATGACCAAGTCATATTATCCCGATGGTTGCAACCTTATATAGAAAGCCAGTTCTATATCCCTGCGCGATCATCAACTCCATATGACTGGAGTGACACTTCCATCTCGACATCACACCCAACACACTACGATTCTCGATATACTCAGAATTGGCGTACACAGAACCGGTTAAAGCCCTAAACGACCTCAACCAAATATATTGATTGTCGTATGCATTAGCGGTGCAAGTCTCAGGTTAAGACCAAATACACCTACCCTGATTTCGGACTTCCATAGACACATAGTCATACTACCAATGGAATTCCGAGGGGGTCTTATCCAGAGCGAAGAAACACAACCTCCTATTACACTTGCATGAGTATCCTATACCCAAATATATGAGAACTATGTCGTTGTGCCCTTACAACGCGCAAAAGTGTAATACTACTCTTTTATGCATTCATCAATGTTCAATCTCGATAATGCTCTGACTAGGGATATTTAATGATTTATCCTTCGTGGATTGATACTGTCTCATATAATTCTCAATCCAGGAACAATTCACAGGGACCTCATATCATTTATATATCTAGGTGATCTAATCACAAATGATAAGAGTACAATTTCCTTTGTCACATAGTAAATTTGTACAACAACACCGTGATCTGTACAAATAGTGACGATATGGGTCATAATTGTCCAACAGTAATGCCTATAATAATTAGATTAAAACTGATGAGAATGCCGATAGTTATTTGATAGCATCCATGTCTGAGGTTATTGCTGCACAGCATTAGCCTATGGCAACAACATCAATGATTATGCAGTCATAACAGAACATGTTTGGTCAACCTTCAGATCGGTAACAACATAAGGCAATAGTTTCTGTATTGACCACTAGAGTGAATGAAGGCACATCAGTCTGAGACCATATGTTAAAGATGATGTTTCATCTTAATATGACTGAAACCCACGATGCACGTATCAATGTGCAAAGTCAGGTGATCATGGAAACCCTTCTGAAGAGTTTCCTACAGTTTAAAAGCAACTGTTCTATGAATAAGTTGCCTTTTACGTTGGCAGAACTGCTAAATGAGGTCATCAATTACGAATCTGTCATGATGGGTCCTCGTAGGTCCAATACTGAGGCAAATGTTGCTGAATCTTCTAAATCTGCAAAGAAGAAGAAAAAAAAAGAAATTGGAAGGCTATGGAAAAACCAATGAAAAGAAAAACAACAAAAGCTCTAAAGGAACCAATGCCAAAGGAAAATATTTCCATTGTGAACAACAAGGGAATTGGAAAAGGAATTGTCCAAAATACCTTGTTGAGCTTAAAGAGAAGAAGAATACAGGTAAATACGATTTACTTGGTTTTTGGATGGAGGATGATAAATCCATATGGATTGCTGATTCTAGTGCCATTAACCATGTTTGTTGTTCTTTGTAGCTACTTGACTAATGGAATGACCTTGCTGAAGGTAGCTTTACCATGAGAGTTGGGACATGGGATGTTTTTTCAGAAAAAGCAGTAGGAGTTTCAAATTTGAATTTTAATAAGAGTTATTTATGTTTGAATGGTGTACTATATATTCCTGGTTTTCGCAGGAATTTGATTTCTTTAACAAAACTTATGGAATGTGGTTTTTTTTATTTCATTTAATAATAAGTCAGTTATTAATATTAGTAGAAATAGATTAAATATATACAAGAGAGACTCCGAAAATAATCTATATGTATTAAGACCATTAATACATGAATCACTGCTGAATATTGAAATGTTTAAGATAGAAAAATCTAAAACTAAACGGAAAAAATATTTCTCATGATGATACTGATTTATGGCACCTTAGACTTGGTCACATTAACCTTGACCGAATAGATAGACTAATTAAGAATGAAGTTTTAAATTAGTTAAGACTCGGTACTTTACCTGTCTGTGAATCTTGTCTAGAAGGCAAAATGACTAAGAGACCTTTTACTGGAAAAATGGATAAGAGCCAAAGAAACACTTGATCTAATGCATTCGAACGTTTGCAGACCAATGAAAGTAAAAGCTCGAGGTGGTTATGAATACTTCGTCACTTTCATTGGCGATTATTCCAGATATGGGTATGTTTACCTAATGCAGCACAAGTCAGATACATTTTAAAAGTTCAAAGAGTATCATTCTTTTTTTTAGAATCAGTTAGGTAAAAGCATCAAAATTATACGATAAGATCATGGAGAAGAATACCTTGATTGAGATTTTGAGGAATTCTTAGTTGAGCATGGAATTCTTTCACAGCTCACAACACCTAGAACACCACAACAAAATGGTGTTGCAGAAGAGAAATCGGACCCTACTAGACATGATGAGATCAATGTTTAGTTATAGCACTCTACCTAGTTTTTTCTGGGGATTTGCATTGCAAACAGCAATATATATCCTGAATGTAGTTCCTTCTAAGTCTATTCCTAAGACTCCCTTTGGGTTGTGGAATGCTCGTAAAGCTAATTTGCGACACCGACACATTTGCTAAAGAACAAGACTACTAATTTGGAACCACGTTCACAAGTGTGCCTACCTGTAGGCTATCCTATGGAAACTAGGGGTGGATTCTTTTATAGTCCAGAATATAATAACATATTTGTGTCGACAAATGCTATATTTCTTAAGGAGGGCTATATGAGAGAGGTCAAAGCTCGAAGTAAAGTGTTACTTGAGGAGTTTCTTGCTAGTACGACCAGTACATCATTGTCAAATAATGACAAAGACATAACATCTTCTACATCTAAAAGTAAGATGCAAGTTTATCTGGATACCATGCCACCTAGACGTAGTGGGAGGGTTGTAAGATAACCTGAACTCTATCTAGGAAATGGTGAGGTTCAAGTTGTTGCATCTTGTGATGGTATATATGATCCATTGACCTATCGTAGTGCAATGGAAGATACTGATAAAAATGAATGGCTCAAAGCCATGAACCTCGAGATGGTGTCTATGTACTCTAACTCAGTCTGGGAATTTGTAGACCAACCTGATTGAGTAAAAACCATAGGTTGCAAGTGGATCTATAAGAGAAAAAGTGGAATATATGGGAAAGTAAAGACTTTCAAGGCTAGGCTAGTGGCAAAGGGTCATACCCAAAAGGAGGGAGTTGATTATGAAGAAACTTTCTCACCAGTAGCCATGCTAAAATTCATCAGGATTCTTCTTTCCATTGCCGTATATTATGACTATGAGATTTTGCAAATGGATGTCAAGATTGCATTCTTGAATGGCAATCTTGATGAGAGTATCTATGTGGAACAACCAGATGGGTACATTACCAAAGGTCAAGAGCAAAAAGTTTGCAAGTTGCAAAGGTCCATTTATGGACTTAAACAAGCATCTAGATCTTGGAACATAAGGCTTGATACTATGATCAAGTCTTATAACTTTGAGCAGAACATCAATGAGCCTTGTGTTTACAAGCGCATCATTGATGGTAATGTGGTTTTCATTGTGTTATACATTGATGATATTTTACTCATTGGGAATGATGTAAAGATATTATCGGAAGTGAAAATATGGCTAGCTAACCAATTCTAAATAAAATATTTGCTAGAGACAAGTTATGAACTTGGGATCCAGATCATTCGGGATCGCAAGAAACGACTGTTAGCAATGTCTCGAGCATCATATATCGACAAGATTCTTGTGAAATTTGGTATGCAGAATTCCAAGAAAGGTAATTTACCTTTCAGGCATGGAATTCATTTGTCTATGGAACAGTCTCCTAAGACACCTCAAGCAGTTGAAGAGATGAGACATATACCATATGCTTCAGTAGTTGGATGTTTTATGTATGCTATGTTATGTGATGGGCGGTAAACATATCACTATTTCCTAATCTATTGACTTAATATTTTGTATAGTTTCTTGATTTTTATGAATATTTTGATGTGTTTTGTGGTAGTTTGTAGATAAATAAAATAACAGGACACTCTGGAATCAAATCGGGGCCAAAATAGTGAAAAATGAACAAAAAGGGCAAAAATATAAATTTCCTACTAAAATACGCTGTTTGCTAAAATATGCCGTCTGATAAAATATGCCGAATGCTAACGTGTGCCGGACATGTGTCATTATCTTATGCTGCCGAAAATCCACATCATTGCGGATGTCAGCGTCACGACACGCCAAGCATTCTGCGTCGCGATGCCGAGCCAATAATTATGCCGACAGCCACGTGTCATCATCTCCGCGAAGCCCGTGCCATGTGTCATCGATCTAGGGCATGTCGCGAAATGTAATGTTCTTCGCGTTGCGATGCGAGAAGCCAGGATTTGCCTATAAATTGATGTAATGTTCAAGCGTCAAATCGCTAGTCGCTTCTAGCGTCACATCATTCGTCAATCAAGTGATAGATGTCTTTCACTTTGAGTGATTGACGCCAGTCACTATTCATTGATTGATTGATTGATGGAGTGATGTGTGTGGTTGGAGCCATTAAGGCTTGACTTTTTGAAAGCCAAATTCATGGTAAATGAATTTGAAATTCACATATTGTGTATTAGATACACAAATTAGAATCAAACCACACAACAGTCCTCTCTCTTCTCTCTTTCATTCACGCCTATGGCAGTTCTTTCTCTCTTCTTTCACAGCTCACTGTTGTGAGCTAAGGGAAGCTTAGAGTTATGATTTTATTGCAAAATCAAGAATGCTAGCACACTAAGAAGTCATGCGAAGGTGAAAGGGAAGTCCACCCATGAGCATGGAATCAAATCACAAAGCTTGGAGCTTGTCGAAGATGATTCATGGCCGAAAATGGAGGAGCAACTCACTTCCACTGCCGAATGCACCAGAGGGTAGAAAATAATTTTTGTTGCTTGCCGCGTCGCTCAACCGATAGATGTAAGTATTCCGCAACTTCCTTGTTGTATTCACACTTGTTTCATGCTTGTTTAATGATCTTGGGAGGCTTAGAAACTCCAACATGCATGGACTACAAGAAGCTGAACAAAGCAACAAGGAAAGATCATTTCCCGTTACCATTCATTGATCAGATGCTAGACAGATTGGTGGGATATGAGTTCTATTATTTTCTAATGGATACTCGGGGTACAATCAGATTTCCATCGCTCTAGAAGATCAGGAAAAAACCATTTTTACATGTCTGTATGGTACTTTTGCTTTCCGCAAAATGCCAATTAGATTATGTAATACTCTTGCTACATTTCAACGTTGCATGATGGCCAACTTCTCAGACATGCTGGAACAAAGTATGGAAGTTTTCATGGATGATTTCTCTGTGTTTAGAGACTCTTTCGACCACTGCTTGCAAAATTTGGAAAAAGTATTACAAAGGTGCGAAGATACCAACCTGGTACTCAACTGGGAGAAATGCCACTTCTGTTGGTCTCTAAGACATTCCAAGATCAATATAAGCAATGAAAAATTTTGAATACAAAAGTAAAGTATGGCGGAATCATACTTACAATGAACGAATTTAGGATGCGTCAAATACAAAACCTTTTGCTCCAGGTTTTCGGCCAAGCACCAAGATCCAAGCTCCAAGCTCCAAGCTTTGTCCTTTGATTCCAAGCTTTTAAGATGGTTTCCCTATCACCTTGGATGATTCCTTGATGTGCTAGCAACTTAGAAAAATTGCAACAATTCTTCTATCTTCTCCTCGCAACTCTCGGCAATTGAGAGGGAAAAGAGGGAGAGTGTAATTTCTTGGTGAAACCGTGAGGGAGAGAGAGTGAATGAGTGAATGAATTATGTTAATTGATTTCAAAAATAAAAATGAAAGATATACCAAACATTTGGTAAAAAGTCTTTCAATCATTACACACAAAATATGTTTTACAAGTCATCATCATGCCTTCACCAAAACCCATCACCAAAAAGTAATTAAAGTGACAAGTGATGTGACATGTGGGCCCCACTTGATTAAAAATCCGAGTGGGCCCGCAACACATCCCGGGCTCGAGTTCGCTAATTTCGAATTAACAAATTTTATGTTGCAACGTAATATGCCAAGCAAAATTACTATTCACGTCGCTCGCGAATTAATTCTAAATTAATTTGTTTGCCCGAATTAAAATCCAATTTTAATTCCGCGTCGAAATCTAATTTCGTTCAATATATCAAATATATTATTTTATCGATTAATTCCAAATTAATCATTCTCTCTCTTCAAATAGTATTTTATCCTAGATAAAATCTCTCCGTAATTAATCCAAGATTAATTATGTTCGAATCATACGTCATCGGTGAATCTTCGAGAAGCGACCCAAGAGATCTCTGGATATGTTGGCAGAAAATCCGGTCGTCAGACTATCCGAACACGTACGTACCTCGTACTAGGTTTTTACCGATTTACGAGACATGGTTGGCTTCTAGCAAAGAACTATGCCTACCCAATTCTCGAGAAATATTCTTAATGGAATATATAATCTTTTTTAGGCGTAGTATACGTAGTATTGAGTATAGTGATCCAATATCGGATGTCACATGCAAGGCCTGGGGCTGGAATAGTGTCTGCCCCGTACGAAGCATATATCAGATTACAAGCAACTAGTCTCTTTAATCGGATAATCATGACCATGTCATATTATACCGATCATCATCTCCATATGAGTGAAGTGATACTTCTATCTTGACATCACACCCAATACACTACGATTCTCAATAAACCCAGAACAGGCGTACACAGAATCTGTTAAAGTCCTAGACGACCAAAACCAAAGCGTATTGATTGTCGCAAGTACTAGCGATTCAAGTCTCAAGTTAAGACCAAATACACCTACCCTGAAGCGGATTCCCATAGACACATAGTCATACTACCAATGGGATTCTACGGGGTCTATCCAGAGCGAAGCTGTTTCCGTACCATCAGTAAACACAACCTCTTATCACACTTGCATAATTATCCAATACTTAAATATATGAGAACTATGCTTTTACGCTTCCATAACACGCACACGTGCAATACTAGTTTATTCCGCATTATTGATGTTCAGTCTCGATAATACTACGACTAGGGATATTTAATGATTAAACCTTTATGGATTGATATTGTCTCATATCTTATAATCTGAAACTAATCATAAGGACTTTTATCATTTATATATTTAAGTAATCAAATTACAAAATGATAAAATGCAATTTCCATTGCTACATTATTAATTTGTACAAAAACCACAATGTCTTTTACAAATAGTGACGCTATGGGTCATAATTGTCTAACAATCTCCCACTTGGCCTTTAGCCAGTCACTCAAGTATCTAATACCTGAACTATGTACATGTCGCTCAAACTTTTGCTGAGGAATAGTTTTCGTCAGCGGATCTGCAATGTTGTCCTGTGATGCGACCTTCTCGATCTTCACATCGCCACGATGTATGATCTCACGAATCAGATGGAAACGTTGAAGAACTTTCTTGGATCATTGATGAGACCGCGGTTCCTTAGCCTGCGCTATAGCCCCGTTATTGTCACAATACAATGGAACGGCCTCAGCTGCTAACGGAACTACTCCTAATCCAATTAAGAATTTACGGATCCAAACTGCCTCTTTTTCTGCTTCAGCTGCAGTAATGTACTCCGCTTCTATTGTTGAATCGGCAAAAGTCTCTTGCTTGGAAGATTTCCAGCTTACTGCTCCGTTATTCAAACAAAATATGTACCCGGATTGCGACTTACAATCGTCTTTATCGGTTTGGAAACTTGCATCGGTATACCCAGTTACCTCAAGTTCTCCATCTCCACAGATTAAGAAAGCATCCTTAATTCGTCTAAGATACTTAAGGATATTCTTAACCGCCATCCAATGACCATCACCTGGATCGGCATGATAGCGACTACACATGCTCAAAGCATACGAGACATCGGGTCGCTTACATATCATGGCATACATGATCGATCCGACTGCCGAGGCGAACGGTATCCGACTCATGTTGTCTCTCTCATCTTGAGTTTTAGGACACATGTCCTTAGATAGACTGATCCATGTTAAATCTCTTCAACACTTTGTCAATGTACGTGGTCTGGGAGAGTCCAAGCAGCTTTCTAGATCTATCCCGGTAGATCTTTATTCCTAGAATAAAGGCTGCTTCTCCCAGATCCTTCATGGAGAATTTTAATGAAAGCCAAGCTTTCACCGATGTTAACATGGGAATGTCATTGCCAATAAGCAATACATCATCAACGTAAAGAACAATGAATTTCAGTGCGCTCCCACTAACCTTCTTATATACATAAGGATCATCCTCATTTTGAACGAAATCATATTATTTTATGATCTCATCAAAACATTGGTTCCAAGAACGCGATGCTTGCTTCAATCCATAAATGGATCGATTTAACTTACAAACTTTGTTTGCAAGTCTTGGTACGACAAAACTGTCAGGCTGTTGCATATAAACAACCTCCAAAAGGTTTCCGTTAAGGAAAGCGGTTTTGACGTCCATCTGACATATCTCATAATCGAAATATGCAGCAATAGCAAGCATAATCCTAATGGATTTAATCATGGCAACGGGTGAAAAAGTTTTGTCGTAATTGACACCATGTCGTTGGTGATACCCTTTCGCTACAAGCCTAGCTTTGTATGTTTGTATGTTTCCATCCATGTCGGTCTTCCTCTTGAAGACCCATTTGCATCCAATAGGCTTTACGCCTTCTGGTGCATCAACAAGTGTCCAAACTTGGTTGGTGTACATGGAATCCATTTCGGAATTCTTGCATCTTGTCGGCTCATCTTCCTCAATAAGATTAATATCCACATGAGGTGAGATCAGAAACTCATACCTCTCAGGTTGTTTTCTGACTCTCTCTGATCTACGCGGTCCTTGTGTATTCGAATATTGTGGTGCAGTCTCATCACTGATGGACTGTTCATGTTCCGTTAAGGATACTGTGCCAGGAACAGTATCACTCCGATTTTCATCGAGTTCTACTTTCCTCTCACTTATCACTGCATTTAGGAATTCCTTCTCAAGGAAAACCGCATGTAGAGTAACAAATACTTTGTTCTCTTGTGGGTGATAGAAGTAATATCCTTTGGTTTCCCTAGGATATCCAACAAATAGGCATTTATCCGATTTGGGTTCAAGTTTGGTACCTTCCAAACATTTGACGTATGTCCAGCAACCCCAAATCTTTAGGAATGAGAAACCCGGTTTCTTTCCTGTCAATATTTCATAAGGAGTCTGTTAAAAAGAATTTGACGGAACCTTATTCAAAATAAGTATTGCATTGTTTAATGCATATCCCCAGAAGGAAATAGGTAGCTCTGTGCGACTCATCATAGACCTGACCATGTCTAACAAAGTTCGGTTTCTCCGTTCGGACACACCGTTTAATTGCGGTGTTCCAGGAGGAGTCCACTACGAAAGAATACCATATTCTTTCAAGTAATCAAGAAACTCATTGCTCAAGTATTCGCCACCACGGTCCGACCGTAATGTCTTAATACTTTTGCCAATACATCCAATGTATTACCTAGGTAGATCTCTAAGATCAATTGGATCCAATCCAATTCCTAGATCCAGTAGGCGGACATCCAAGTCCTAAACATATATCTTATATATGCCAATACATCCAATGTATTACCTAACCTTTTTCCTCTGAATCAACTAAGCCTTGGCTTTGGCACAACAAACTTAGTGATCCCAGTCAAGCGCGACCCATTGACCATGGAAAGCTTCGTAATCAATGTCGATGGACAAGAAGTGGTCTTGACTTTGGCCAACAAACCACAACTTGGACAAGACACTGACATGGAACAAAGCTCTCGTGATTCAAACACATCCTCGACGGACAAAAGCCTTGACTTTGGCCAACAATCCAATGCCAGTCTAGGATCTTGAGTGAGAATCACTCAATGGAAGGAAATACGCTTAATATTTTGCGAGAGTTTTTCGAGTGCAAATTGGCAACCAATTTATTATCTTTGTTAAGGTCTCATCATCATACACCCTTAAACATGCATTCTAAACACATAATAAAGCGCATATGAAAAATAATAATGATATGCGGATGGATATTTTACACAATGATCCTAGATCAAATCTCTCCATTTATCTCTCCTCTCTCCAGCACAAGTATTTACTTCTACCCGTTACACTACAGTTCTAAAGAAACCTCATTTACATTGAGGGGAATAGGTGAGAAGAGAATACAAAGAATAAGGAGGTGATAAGGCTGGACACGCAGGTCCAATTAATAAATCAAATTTATTACAACAATTTCTAAAATTGCCCCACCCATCTAATATCCATCTGATATACATTATTCATGCATCGCAACCATGTATTCACACAAGCATGTTATCAATCAATCTAATCCAATTAATTAATCTGATAATTAGTGATCATCCAATGTTCAAACAACGATTTGATTTTGTTCGAGTCAAACTCGTTTTTGCGAATAAGTACTCAAAGTACGAATTATTGAATTAAATTAAACTACAACATTAAATCCAATTTAATATGTATTTAATTCTAATTCACTATTTAATTCCAAATTAAATATTACACTTTATTAAGGAACTTTTACGACTTAAATTCCATATTTAATCGCAACGGGTCTCAAAGCCCGATTAACGTCCAACTTCAATTTAATTAAAGTCCAATGTGCTTTTAATTAATTCCTTAAGGCGTGGACTTTTGGTCAACTCGGATCAAACCGAATAACCAAAATCCAATCCGGGAGTTACCCTATAAGCCTAGAAATCAATCTTGGCCCATTAGGCCCAATTAAACTTTAAAGGTCCATTAAGTTGCATTTGGGCTTTATGGAAGCGGTTTTGGGCCCAATTGGATCCAATCCATTTGGCCTAAACCTAACTTGGTACAACCAAGCCCAATTAGCTCAATTACAAGACAACAAGCCCAAATCCAATTTAAGGCCCAATTAACTAAATTACTAAAATCCAATTTTACAATTTAATTAATCAAAGTGCATTAACAAAATTATCACCCAAGTCATTATTTCCAAAACACAAATTAGGCTCATTAATCATGCTCATCATTATTAAATTATGTCCAACACAATTTACATAAATCAAACCCATTTACATGATCACTTTGTGTCTCGGCAATAGGGTTTATTTGTCAAATTGCAAATCCAATCCAATTGAATCCAATTAAACATTACCATATACCCAACATGATTCTAACTCATCTAATGAATCAAAAAATCAAATTTCCAAGACATCAAATTTAGGGCACCATTCGGCCAACACCAAAAATTTGGGCAATTTGTTCCAAACAATTTTAATCAAATTGATCCAATCAATCATCAATTAAAACACATTCAAGCATACTTAATCATCCAATTTCATAATTGCATGCTCAAATTCATTTTACCCAATTTCATGCTTTGTAACATACTCGGTAATTTGGGGATTTTACGTCCGATTCGAATTCAATCCAATTAATTCCACAATCGAAGTTAAATCATATTCCCGAATGATTTCCAATACATCCAATGAATCAAAAAATCAAAAATCCCAAGACATAATAGCATTATCAAATTCGGCCAAGGTAACAATTTGGGGAAAAAATGATCCAATCACAATTTCTTGAAATTGATCCAATCAATCTTCAATCAACATCAATTAAGCATACAAAATCATCCAATTTCATTTAAACAAGCTCAAAATCAATTTACCCAAATTTTAACACTAAACTTTTTTCATGTTTTTCCTTGCTCAAGATACCATTGTTAGTGATTCTAGGTCTCCAAGATCGAATTAAACAAGCATGAATCATGTGAATACAACGAAGGAAGTTGCGGAATACTTACATCGATCGGTTGTGCGACGCGGAGGCAACAAAAAATCAGATTTGCTCACTGGTTTCTACTTGGCAGTGGCTGTTGTTCTGCTCACTGGTTTGTGCGGCAGTGGGCTGCATTTTGCTTCTGATTTTCGGCCATTGGAGGTCCTTGAACAAGCTCCAAGTTTCTTCAAAAGTTTCCCGGCTCATGGGTGGACTTCCCTATCACCTTCGCATTGATCCCGGAGTGTGCTAGCACTCTTGTTCTTGCCACAAAATGCACTACTTCCCCTTCATTGCTCACATTTTTTCTGTTAAAAAAAAAAACCAGTGAAGAACAGTCCCTTGGGCGTGTAGATGAGAGGAAGAAGAGAGAAGAGTTTTGGCTCCAAAAATGAAAATGAGAGAGATCGATTTTGGTTGAGGGATTTTGTGTATCTAATACACAAATCTAATTTCCAAAATTAATTAATTGATTTTTGCTTTTCCAAAAAATTCAAGTCAATTAATTCCAACCACCAACATCAATCAATCAATCCATCAATCAATCAAATCAAGTGACAAGTTGTCACATCACTCAAAGTGACTAATGATTTGACGCTTGATGCGATGCTAGATGTGACTAGCGATTTGACGCTTGATTTGACTTGCGTGCTGCACTCGAATTCGAAATGCGAATGCGCTCGCAAATAATCTCGAGCTCGGGTTCGCTAATTCCAAATTAATGAATTTTCCGTTGCGTCGTAATTAAACGATTACGCCTAGCGAAATCACTATTCACGTCGCTAACGAATTAATTCTAAATTAACTCGTTCGCCCGAATTAAAATCTAATTTTAATTCCGCGTCGAAATCCAATTTCGTTTAATATATCAAATATATTAATTTATCGATTAATTCCAAATTAATCATTCTCTCTCTTTAATTGATATTTTATCCCAGATAAAATATCTCCGCAATTAATCCCAGATTAATTTTCTCTCTCATGTAATTAATCCCAGATTAATTAAAAGTGCGAGTCATACGTCATCGGTGAATCTTTGGAAAGCGACCCATGAGATCCCCGGATATGTTGGCAGTAAATTCAGTCGTCGGACAATCCAAACACGTAAGTACCTCGTACTACGTTTGTACCGATTTACAAGACAAGGTTGGCCTCTAGCAAAGCGCCATGCCTCCCCAATTCTCCAGAAATATCCTTACAAGAATAAAGGATCTATATCAGGCATAGTATACGTAGTATTGCGTATTTCTGTCCAGTATCAGATGATCACATGCGAGGTGTGGGACACAGGAACTGGACGACGCATGCTGTCCCGGGCTTGCGGCCCGGTTGGGAGTACGGGGTAGCCCACGGGGGACTAAACCGGAGAATAATAGAGTCGCCACCCGGTGTGAACCGGGAAAATGAGATTTAAGGCCGCACTCACCCCTCGCAAGGGAAGACCTCAAACCGTTGGGTTCAGAATGGTCCCTTACTTATGTCTCTTGTAATGAAAGGATTTATGTAATAATTTAATCAAGTTTAAGTAACACTTATTTCCAAGAGTATCATGCTGTCCAGTATCAGATGATCACAACAGTAAGTTTTATCTTGTACATGTGGACTGTGAAGGTGAGTGGTGCGCCTGTTATGGGCTTTAAGCGCTAAGGCAATATGGTGTGTAGAGTGTGGCTATGGGTTTGGCTGAAGCAAGGGCTGAGAATATGGGTACACCAATGACAATAGGTCGAGCCAAGAGAGTGATAAACGATGCAATCAATAGATGAAAGACACGGCAAATATCGTGGTAAATGTAGCCTTTTAGGCTTTTCTTCCCCCAAATGGAGAACCTTTTAATCCAACACAATAAGCCCATGCACCTTTCGTTACGATGAGTACAAAGATAAAGATAACTATATGAAATTAGTATGTCCGATTGAACATATCTTGTATTCAACTGAACACACATCAACCGACGCGGCAAAGCATCGTGGTAAAGGATTTTAACCCCTCGAAATAGGGGACCTTTCATCGCACTTACTAAGCCCATGCGCTAGATTGAATCATGCATGCAAAGAATTAAAAACAATAATATCAAACTTAGTATGCCCGATTGAACATATCTTGCATTCAACCGAACACACATCAACCGGCGCGGCAAAGCATCGTGGTAAAGGGTTTTAACCCCTCCAAATAGGGGACCTTTCATCGCACTTACTAAGCCCATGCGCTCGATTGCATCATGCATACAAAGAATTAAAAAGCAATAATATCAAACTTAGTATGCCCGATTGAACATATCGTGCATTCAACCGAACACACATCAACCGGCGCAGCAAAGCATCATGGTAAAGGATTTTAACCCCTCCAAATAGGGGACCTTTCATCGCACTTACTAAGCCCATGCGCTCGATTGAATCATGCATAAACAAGTAACAAGCAGAATTCAAATGACGAAAAATAAATAAACCAAAACGACATAAAACAAAAGAGGGTGCCGTTTACTCAAGCGGTACGTGGAGTTGTATCCCGAGTACAGATCATATTACCGTCCATTCGGAATCGGCTATGAAATTTATGTCCGGGTTTCCATCCGATATACCGCGAGAGTTGACACATCTTTTATTTTATTCCAAGTCCACAACATACAATATTTCATGATACATGCATATTTATCTACTCAAGGGCCAAAACATGTATTTTAGCATAACAATCATGCGAACAATATTCAATAAATAATAAAAATAAAACAGAAAACGAATGTGGAAAATACCCTCAGGCCTAACCTTTTTTGCCGACTTTCGGACTTGCGTTTCACGAAGATCGGAAGGGTAAAGCTCCTCAACTTCTCCGGTTCACTGGTTTAGCGTCTTAGCTCACTGTTTTGCTGTTTTGCTTGCTGTTTGGTCTCCATTTTGCTCCTGTCTTCTCTGTATCTTCTGCTCACTGTTTCAGGTCTATTAGTGGACTGTTTTTGCGTTTTTTGGGGGGGTTTGGGTTGCTGTTTTTGCGGTTTTAAGGAAGCTTTGAGTGCAGTTTTTTATGTTACTGCTTTAAGGTTTTTAGGGAATGTTTTAAGTGGATTTTGCTGCTGTTTTAGGGGTTAAATTACTGTTGTTTGGGCGTGTAAAATAGTGCAGTTTTTGTGTTCACTGCAGTTCAGTTTTTTGTTGTAATTTTCGGTGATGGAGGGCTGCTGTATATGGCTGGTTTTGGTGGATTTATGAGGATATAAAGGCTTGTTATTTTCGGTTATGGAGGGGTTGAGGAGGGTGATGTGTTCGGCTATGGAGTGGAGGAGATGAAAAGAATATTTTTTGTTACTTATTCTTGTGATTGGCGTGAATGGAGAGCTTAGAGAGGGGTTTGGAAATTCTTTGCTTCTTTATTTCTTGTGATGGGCGTGAACTAGGAGGAGGGAATGCCTTGGAAAAGTGTGGTTTATATAGAGAAGGGCTATGGCTTCACCTTGTCTCACAAGGAAGGGATTTGATTTTGTGTTGAGCAAGGAAAGTCAAAGATTGAGGGGGACAAATTTGGTTTAGATTAGGAAGTCAATATATGTAATTGGTTAGGATTAGGCATTTAATTTGTTAGATTAGGAAGTCAATATTTTTTATTTGTTATGATTGATTTTAATTAGGTATATCATCTTTTTAATTTAGGTATATAACATATTTGATTTGTTTAAATTAGGCATGATTTTATTTTATGTTTTATTTAATTTGGTAAATGATTTAATTATTATTTTATTTAATTACATTATTTAATTAATATTTAACTTAATATTTGATTTAATTGGGTGTGTATTAGGGTGAATGGGTGTGTGGGCCTTGGTTGGGGCGTGTGGGCCTTTGGTTGGTGGGTTT